>ML836572.1:0-46830 GCA_009831015.1 Picea engelmannii | reverse complement strand
TTTCTTGGTTTCCATATCATTCCACATTTTGTTCAACTTAATTATGATAGTGTTTTTAGTAGTATTGATATCTTGGAGGGCATGCTTCTCCACTATCCCCCTTTGATCCAACCTCTTTTCACCCTTGATTAACTTTGATTGATGTTTGAAGTAGTGATGGTGACCATCTCATTATTTATTCTAATTAGTTCGCACGTGTACATTAAGTACCAAAACATAGAATATTGCTCAATAGGTGCAAGACCATATTATAAAAGGAGGATAGAATAAGGTATATTGCACTTGATTTTAAGTTTATTTATTATAAATCGCTTCTAGATTTAATTTGTTTTCCTCAATGTTTCACTAGAAATACTAGAACCCTTTACCTCACAATCATATAGAATAACTTTAGTAACATGGGTATAGAAGAGAAAATTTTGTTTTCCCTAAAACCATAAATTTATAGCATTTACAATTGTTCTCAAGATGAAGATAAGTCTTCCAACCTCCATTGATTCGTTTTTCAGCACCAGAGTTACAATTTAGCTTCTAATGAAAATCAATTACTGTATACTTATAAAAATGGGCTTCTCAAGCCCAGAGGGTTAGCTAAAGGAAATGATGAGTCAAATGTGATATCTCTCCTCCAAGTTCGTGAGATCACATTTTCAACTCTCTTGATCCCCTTGGGGTTAGGTGCTTGGAAATTAGGCATCAATGGTTTCCCATGGTTACAACCCATTGATTGCAATGAATTATTTGGGGTTTTCTCATGTTTGGTCATATGGAAAAAGAAATCAAGCTTCTTCTAAGTTGCTATTATTCTAAACAAAATCAAGGTAGGTTATTTGTTTTAATTTAATGATCATTACCATTTTTTTATTTGTATTTACATACATCCCAAAGTTAGTACAAAATCTTTTAGAAATTTTAAGTAGCTTGTCAAAGTCAAACTGGCACCTTGCTAAAAGGAAAATATCATTTATCCATATTTATGAGAGACAAAAAATGAATAAAAGACTGAATACAATAACGCATAGATAACAATATATATTGAGTGAAAAATAACTTCTATTGAATAAATGAAATAGATTGAAACTGTAAAACTGCAGAACTGAAACAACTTGCTCGAATGGTGGTAGTTATCTCTAATAAGAGATGTGGATACTATGCACATTCGTTTGAGAAGAATGATTACGATGAGGCTGAAAATTCATTTTTAACATTACGCATGACTTAAAAAACCCTAGACATCCAAAAACGTTACCCGAGGAGGTGAAACAACACAATTTATGTGGGCCCTGATGGGTAAGTTGGTACCTCAACTTCTTGGGGTCATAACATTTTCATACGACCTCTATTTTACGTGCATGGTAGTGCATTGGAAAGGTATTTTAGAGAAATACACATTATACCATGAAAATATGACTCCATCTATAGTTTGATTGTGGAAAGACAAAAAAAAATTTTTTAGGGCCCCAAAACAGCCCTGGAAGTACAAAAAGATGTGCTGAAATGAAAACTTTCAAACTAAGTCAGTTGTATTAGGTGGGTGGCCACCAATCTCCACCTAGAATATGTTTAGGGATTCATATAGGCTCGGAAGTGTAGAACCCACAATTAAAATGAAGTACAAAAGAATGCATTGAACTAAAAATTGTCAAGAGGAGCCAGTTGGAATAGGTGGGTTTTCACCAATATCCACCTGGATCAATCCTCCCCCATTAGGAAGAAATGGTATCCATTGCATTGAGTCCCCCCATCAGGTGAGGAAGCTTATACTTAATTTGGCCTCAGGTGATCCACTTGCCCTGTTGTAGGAGCGTCCCTGCCTTGACAACCTGATAAAGCTAGATCCTCTGTTGGCTAGTGCCCTTGACATTGTGTCCACTATCTGATTAGGGGATGTCTGCTCCATTCAGTTAGGGTTGATATTTTTTGTTGTCAACTATTTTTCGATCTATAAGGTGTCCAATAAGGGTGGAAAATGTTGTCTGCGGAGCCTGATTTAGAGGCTTTTGTTTTTAGCTGTGACCCCATGAAAGCTTTACACCCTAGAAGCATGTACACTCCTCCACGCGGGGGAGTACATGGATGGATTTCCCCTCCTACAAGGTCCAGGGGATAGTGGGCCCTCGAAGGAAAATATTCCTTGTAAATGTATATTTCAGTTTCATAGTAAATATGGATTGTTCATTACAAAGAACTCGACGACCATGAAGGATGAAGAATGGGAGGTTTTTGACAGAAATGCACTAGGAATGATACGGTTGAGCCTGGAAATGTCAGTGGATTTCAATATTTGAAAATAAAAGACAATGTAGGAGATTATGGATGCCTTAGCTAAACTGTATGAAAAACCCTTGACGTCCAATAAGGTATTTCTAATGCAGAGATTATTTAATATGAAGATGTCAAAAGGTGGGTCTATTGCTTATAATTTAAATGAATTTAATATGGTTAATAATCAACTAAGTATTGTAAAAGTGGACTTGGATAATGAGGTTAGGGATCTTCTAATCTTTTACTCATTTCCATAAAGTTGGAACGACTTGGTCATGGTTGTAAGTAACTTTGTCTCTAGTTCAAACACTTTAAAATTTGATGATGTTGTTGGTGTTATCCTTAGTGAGGAAATGTGACAGAAAAGCATAGGTGAGACATCAGGTAATGCGTTAAACATGGAGAATAGGGGAAGACAAAAGGATAGAGGAAAGGGATCAGGGAACTATGGGAATTCTAGGAAGGGAAGATCCAAATCCAGACTTGGAAAGATAGAGTGTTGGAATTGTGGAAAGAAAGGACATATGAAGAAAGACATCATAGTTCCAAAGAAACAAAGAGATGGACAACAGGGGAAAAATAAGGAAGCAAATGTAACATGTAATGTGTTACAAGATGCTTTGATTCTTTTTGTAGATAATATTTCTGAGTCTTGGGTAGTAGATTCAGGGGCTTCATTTCATGCCACACCCCCTAGGAAACATTTTCTAGATTATGTTCAAGGTGATTTTGGACAGGTCCATTTGGGTGATGATGCACCATGCAAAATTGTTGGAATGGGAAAGGTAAAAATAAAGAAAAGGAATGGAAACGAATGGTTGTTGAAAGAGGTAAGACATGTTCCATATCTAAGGAAAAATCTCATTTAAACAGAGCAATTGGAAAGTGAAGGTTTTATATCCATATTTAAAGATAAGATGTGGAAGGTCACCAAAGGATCACTGGTAATAAAAACATGAGAGAAGGTAGGTACATTGTATTTATGTACTGGTAATATTGACTCTTTTGTCTCTTTGGATTCTATAGGAGTGGATACAACCTTGTGGAATAATAGGCTTGGACACATGAGTGAGAAGGGGATGCAGCTACTTCAGAAAAGAAATTTGTTTCCAGATCTTAAACAAATTGATTTGGATTTTTGTGAGCATTGTGTTTATGGAAAACATAAGAGAGTTAGATTTATTAGAGTTGGAAAAGAAAATAAGAGTGAGGTTAGATCTTGAGCATACAAATGTATGGGGACCAACTCATGTATCATCTCTTGGTGGCTCTCATTATTATTTTACTTTTATTGATTATGCAACTAGAAAAACTTTGGTTTATTGCATTCGAAAAAAATGTGATATTTTTTATACTTTTAAGAAATGGAAAGCTTTGTTTGAGAATGTGACAGGAAAAAGGTTGAAGTGTCTCAGATCAGAAAATGGAGTTGAATATTGCAGCAAGGAGTTTGATGATTATTGTTCATACCATGGGATTCGTAGAGAGAAGGGATTTCCAGGAGCACCACAAGAAAATGGTGTGTCAGAAAGGATGAACAAGACAATCATGGAGCGTGCAAGGAGTATGAGATTGCATGTTGGTTTTCCCTTATAGTTATGGGAAGATGTTGTAGATACTGATGTTTAATTAATAAATTGAGTACCTTCAATATCTTTGGATGATAGAATTCCATAGGAAGCATGGATAGGTAAAAAGGTAAACTACTATTTTTTAAGAACTTTGGTTGTGAAGAATTTGTCCATATTGATAAATAAAATAGAACAAAGCTTGAGGAAAACTCCAAGAAGTGTACATTTATTGGATACGGTGTTAATGATTTTAGTTATCTCTTATGGGATTATGAAAATCACAAAATCATTCGGAGTAGAGATGTGATATTCAATGAGAAGGTAATGTACAATGATCATTTGCAGGGAAAGAAACAGGAAAAAGAAAAACCATAATACACAGTGCCCGATGAGATAAATGAAATAGAAATTCCAAAGGTACCAAAAATCAAAATGTACAACAACAAGAGAAACTAGTGCCTCAAACTCCTGCAAGTGTTGTTAGAAGATCTACCATGTTAAGTAGACCCCCTAAATGATACTCTCCATTGTATTATTTATTGTTGACTAATTTTGGTGAACCAGAATGTTATGAAGAGGCAATGCAGGTAGACACTAAAAATAAGTAGGAACACAGAATGAAAGAAGAAATGGATTCCCTTGTCAATAACCAAACTTGGGATTTGGTTCAGTTTCCTAGAGGAAAAAGAGAATTACAGAGTAAATGGGTTTACATGTCGAAGGAAGAAGATGGAGGAAAAAAACGATACAAGGATAGACTTGTTGTAAAGGGGTTTGTACAAAAGAAAGGTATATATTTTGATGAAATATTTTCTCCAGTTGTTAAAATGAATTCAATTGGGACTATTTTAAGTCTTGTGGCAGTAGAATATTTACATATTGAAAAATTAGACGTAAAAACAACTTTTCTCCATGGGGATTTGGAGGAAGAGAATTATATGTAGCAGCCACAAGGGTATGAGGTCAAAGGGAAGGAAACATTGGTATGCAGGTTTAAGAAGAGATTGTATGGCCTAAAGCAATCTCCAAGGTAGTGGCATTTTAATTTTGAAAGGTTTATGACAGAACAAGGTTATAGTAGATGTCATTCTGATCACTATGTTTATTTTAAAAAGATAGAAAATGGAAGCTATATTATCTTGCTATTGTATGTAGATGACATGCTTGTTGTAGGGTATAATATGTAGGATATAAATGTGCTCAAGAAGAAATTAGCTAATTCATTTGCAATGAAGGATTTGGGTTCCACAAAGGAAATCGTTGGTATGAGAATAAGAAGAGATAGGAAAAAATGCAAATTGACATTGTCTCGGGGTGAGTATATAGAGAAGGTGTGGAGAGGTTTAGAATGCAGAATGAAAAACCAATCAGTACACCTTTTGCAAGCCATTTCATATTAACTAAGGAAATGTGTCCCAAGACACAGGAGGAGATAGAATACATGTCTGAGGTCCCTTATTCATCAACAATTGACATCTTTATGTATGTGATGGTTTTCACAAGACTAGATATTGCACATGCAGTGGGATTTGTGAGCCAATATATGAACAATCGAGGTAAAGAAAATTGGGATGTAGTAAAGTGGATTCTCGGGTATTTGAGAGGTATTTCTACTTATGCATTATGTTTTGGAGGTTCATACATTGTTCTATAGGGATATGTTGATTCAGATATGGTAGGTGATAAATATAGAAGGAGGAGAACCACAGGGCATGATTTTAATATAGGTGGAACAACATTAAGTTGGATTTCAAAACTTCAAAAGGTTGTTTCAATTTCAACAATAGATGTAGAATATGTTCCTGCTATAGAGGCTAGTAAAGAAATGATTTGGTTACAAAGGTTTATGGAGGAATTGGGAAAGAAGCAGGAGAATAGCAGGTTGTACTATGACAATGAGAGTTCCATTCATCTTGCAAAGAACGCAGCCTTCCATTCAAATAATATGCATATATAGATTAGGTATTGTTTGTCCTAAAGTTTGCACCTGACTGCTAAAGGGAAGAGCTAGGCCACCTTAAGTTTTGGAATGGTTGGTTTTTTTATTTTGTTGGTCAGTTAGAGGGTTAGTTTTACCAAGACAATAGTATGGTTTGATTGACAGAATGATATGTATAAGGTTCCTCCTTCGCTAGTGTAATATAAATGACAAACACATGAGATAATATAGGTAAAAACAAAGGGGAAACAACAAACCACTCAATGAATAATCTGTTGTAAGAATTTTAAGTCTTAAAATATCATTTCAAGGAATTAAACATGTATCAAAAACTCAATTACTCCCACAGGTTGCAATAAAACCAAATATTCATCAAAGCATTAGCTATTCTCACAGGTTGCATATCAATAAATACAAGTTATACAATAGCTAAAGGAAATGAAATGTACTTTGCACAAATCAAAAATTGTATTCAACATAAGAGAAAAACACATAAAGATTTGGACAAAAACACACTATCATCAAGAGTATATTCACCAGGTAGAGATATTTAATCCATGCATAGAATAGGTTAAACCAGTTTGATGTATTGATCTTCTTATCCCAAAAACCGAACCCTTAAAACATACAAAAATTTCCCATTTATCAAATATGTAAAGGTTCTCAACCATCTGGAACTGAGGCTTAACTCTACAACATTAGTTGAAGAACAACTTATTGACTTAAGTAGATACTTATAGAGTATAGGATTGTATACTTGAAAATTAACTTCACAAAGAGGTGGTTCATATCAAACACAAATGACCACTTATTTTGTCTTAAAAAGTCTTGACTTAAATATTTAAAATTGTTTCTAATGATAAAACTAAACTGTTGCATATGCTGGAGTGAACTGAGATTTGACATAACTAACTAGGAGTGACATAACTAAGTTCTGTATCAAGTGATGGTATCCATGCGTGTTGTTGGAGGCCACTGGGAGATAACTAGATTTGTTGGCAGTGTTCTTCTTCAACTTATCTCCTGGGGGAAGGAACAAGTCTTCTGGTTCTTTTTCTGGAGTCTTTGATATTTCTTATGGAGTCTGGAGTATAGTTTCTCCAATTCCTGGTTGTGGTGTTGTAGGGTCTAGATCTGAAGCTTCAATTATGTACATGATTACTATCATTGAGCTTATCTTTCTTGACCGTAACTGGCCTTTGCTTCCTTTCTTTCTCTGTGATGGTCTGGTTGTGCTCTGCTGATTTTTTGCTTCGCCTCATCTTCACGTGATAGCCATGAACTTCCTTAGCTTCCTTTGAATCTGAGCTGTTATCGGATGAGCAATATGATGCCGTAGACTAGCTCGGCATTACCTTCGTTTAGCACCATTTAAAAACTTTAAAACATGCAATTAATGAGGATAAGCCACTTTAGAAATTTGGTGTTCGGGAGATTTTGAATGCAGAGTATATATATCTCCTGAATGACTGAACTTGTGAATTCATTAACCAACTCTTATTGCTAATTAACCCAAGATTAATATATCTTTATCATTAAATATCTCGAGACTTCGGGACTTCGGATCTTCGATGTTCGAGAGATTTTGACTATAGAGTTTGAGAATCTCCTGGAGGATGATCTCCCAGAGTGACATGGCCACATGAAGTCATAGTCAGTGACGTGTCATAAAAATAAGAGTGACACATGTCGCCTAAAATAGTACAGATAACATAACCATAGGTGCCCGAAATGAGTGCCATGTGTCATCGATAGATGAATTCCACACGTCATTGACAGATGAATTCCACGCATCATCGATAGATTAATGCCACGTGTCTCTGACTCTTCTACGTTTGGGAGATTTTGAATGCAGAGTATGGATATCTCTTTAAGGACAATATCCCAAAGTGACGTGCAGTTTGGGGCTACGACACTTCAGGAAATTTTGTTTTATCTTGATTAAAATCTTCTATAGTGGCATGGAAACATTTAGACACTTCGATGTTTTGGGGCTCCAACACTTCGAAAACTTAACACTTCGGAGCTCTGGAGCTCTGGAGAACTATGTTTTCTCTGGATTGAAATCTCCTGTAGTGACATGGAAGCATGTTTTCACAATTGATGACATGTTGTAAAAACGAGAGTGGCATGTGTCACTTAAAAAATCATGGATGACGTAACCAAAAGGAATGAAATGAGTGCCATGTGTCATCTGGAATCAACCGACAGGTGGTATATGACACGTCAGATGAACAAGACCTTATGAGAAAGGGGATCTGACTCTTCAACACTTCAGAGCTTCGGTGCTTCGGCACTTCGAATTTTGGGAGTTTTTGACTGTAGAGTATGAATATCTCTCGAATGATCGATCTCCCGGACTGACGTGGTAGTTCAGGGCTCTGACACTTCATAGGTTCACAATTGTTCTAGAT
This sequence comes from Picea engelmannii, assembly GCA_009831015.1. Taxonomy (NCBI): domain Eukaryota; kingdom Viridiplantae; phylum Streptophyta; class Pinopsida; order Pinales; family Pinaceae; genus Picea; species Picea engelmannii. Next base: position 38,641 of record ML836572.1, on the reverse strand, counting down.
TGAAATCTCCCGAAGGGACAATGTTCTGGATTGAAACTTCATATGTTTTGTTGTTAAACCTTGCACTATTTTGAAACCTTGAATTCACAAGAGTCATTTATCTTAATTGAATATTGGATCTCCACCGTCAAAAATTTAATCTGTTTATTTGCTCAAAATCTAAGACTAAAATCCACTTCTATGAATTGTTGCGTTTTTTCTTTTGGATGTTTCCTCTACAAACAAAGTACTTGATTGACTTGTTGCATGCTTAATTAGTGGTAAACCAATATGATATATGTTTCAAACCCAAACTAGAAAATCTAATCACCTTTCAAGAAAGAAAAAGATGGTGCAAAATAAGTCAATAAGGGTAGGGGCCATTGAACCTAAGTCATTAAAAAGTGGAGAATAACTAAGAAAAAAAAATTCACGATTTTGAGAAGATTCCATAGGTGAATGAAGGGGTACGGAAGCGATGTAGACTTAAGTTCCAACATGTACCATTTCATACGATTTATCTTGGGAGATGGACATCTGAAGTTGGAAAATATACACACTAGCCAGAATCCTGTAGACATGTTAATAAAGGGAGAAACTAGGGAGAAATTGAGTTCCTTCTCAGCTTCAGTTGGTCTTGAAGAATGAAGGTGAAGATGATAAATTTTCCAGGTCCAAGAAGGATCATAGTCCAGTATATACAACAACGATGGAGTTGTTGAGATTAGTCTCCAAGTGAGAGATTGTTGGTTGTGGAGACTAATTATCTTCCTGATTTAGAGGATTTTGATTTCAACTGTGTTTATAGACCATGAAGACTTTACACCCCAAAATATTGTACACTCCTCCACGTGGGGCAGTGTAGGGAGGGCTTTCCCTTCCTACGGGGTTCAGGGAAAGTGGGCCCTCGACGGGGGTTCAGGGGCAAAGCCCCCGAAGGAAAAATTACCTTATAAATGTATATTGTAATTTCATTGTAAATATCGACCATTCATTATAAGGTTGCAGATATGGCGATAGAAGTTATGTTAGGTTTTTTTTCCCTAGAAGTAAACCCTCTTTTATGAGGGAAATGTATTGCAACTATGTAGCATTGCGATATTATATTCTGAGAGAGGAGACCATGAGAGAAAGAAGAGGAAGTTACAATGGGTGTGTTCTAGGTTGTATCCGTTCATTTGCAGGATAAGAATAAAGGAATGACCTCGTAATTTCTCTAGTGAATGTAGCCCACACTGGGTGAACCACGTATATCTTTGTCTCTATTGTATTTTGTATCTTCTATTTTTTATTTCTGTATTTTTTTGTTTTATTTCCCCACGATCCTATTTTTCTAACAGAAAATATGGTCGAAGGAGACCCACATTGAACATTGGGTGAAAGAAAAGGAAGGTTGGAGTGTTGATCTCAAAAAATTTGCTACTGTTACACATTATTTTGGTCACCCCAGTGTTCACCTGATAACATGTGTTAGTGTTCCATGAAAATATTAAAAGAGGACTTCCTCCATGGGAAAGTGATTTTCTTTCCTCTCTCAAAAACCATGCCAAGGAAGGTCGTCGCACCCTACTATACGCATGGGGTGTGACAATGCCTGATCGTCGCATTTTGCCCTAAACCTGGGATGTGACGTCGTCGCAGGCTTCTTGTGCATAAGGTGCGACGATGCTTAAAGCATAGGAACAAATTTCATGAATGTTCTAGAAGAGGATATTCTAGAAGATGAGGTGGCCTTCGATTGGTTTCAATCTTACTCACTTCTCTAATTTGGTGGGATCATCCTAATCTCCTCATCCATATATCTTTCATACTATATAAGGAGGGATCTCTCATGGAAAAGGCTAAGGTTGAATAGGCTAAGATTTGTATGGAGAGTTCTACTTCAGATTATGCTTGAGAGTTGTTTCTTTAGTTCTTCAAGTCATATTGTGGATCTTCTTCATTCAAGGAATTGGAGAAAAGGTGTGTGTGCAGAAGCAAAGCTCCATTGAGAGGGGACCTTGCAACATCAAGGCATGGGTTGTATTCTCCACTTTCTATTCACTTAATAAAGTAATGCATTTCTTCCCTATAAAATCATCTTGTCTTCTATTGTATAATTCCTTGATCATATACATAGACTTCATTAGAATACATATATCTTTGTTTTCCCTCTTTGTTGGTTTTTGATTCTTGGATAGGCTTACTATTCTCCAAACCCAAGGAAGGAGCTACAAGGATGACACTAGCGAGGATCAAGCGTCATTTAAGAAGCATGTCACTTGTACCTCATTAAACTAGTTCATATGATAATGAAGTTTAAGGCGAAGTGTGGATTTTATTCTTTTATTTTTCTAGTTTCCTGTGGGATATAGGGAGATACGTTTGTGTCTGCACCTATCGATTAATCCAATAAAAACTATACACATCCTTGGTGATAGTGTAAGGCTCATAACGAAGTGGGAGGAGATTTTGATGGGGCATTGTAAGGTAATATTTCTATAAATGTAACCAAACCTTGTCTCCCACCTGAAACTGGTGCGGTACCCTGTGTTGATCATGGCGCTTCTTGTACTTAGCATTGGATTTCTGCAAAATCTCATGGATCTATTGATGAATGTGCTGAATATTCTCAATGAATCTTGTGGATTTTTCGACCTCAGAATGAACATGGGAAGATTCTTCCTATGTGTTCGCAAGAGGTAATGCAACATCAATGGGACCCAAGGGCTAGAATCCCAAACCCACCTGAAATGGGTTGTGGTCGATGGAGCTATGGAGAGCCTTGTTGTAGATGTGTTGAACATAGGGGAGATTATCATCCTAGGTACACATATGCTTAACGTTGTATATGCATAGGATGTGCATAATCATATTATTGACAACCATTGTTTGGTCATCGGTTTGGGGGTGGAAAGTAGTGGTTTTAGTGAGCTTGGTGTCCAATAGTGATGAGAGAATTGATAAAAATGTGTTGAGGAACCTATTGTTCCGATTAGAGATGATGATCTATGGTATCCCAAAATGGACCCACACTCATTCTAAGAATATCTTGGTAGTATCTGTCGCAGTGATTGTCTTCTTGTACGTTGTGAGGATGGCCATCTTCGAATACCGATCAACTACCACAAATACACAATCATTTCGTTGCTTGATGGATGGAAGGCCAGACATGTAATCCATCGATATGGATTCCCAAGGCTTCTTGGGAGTAGGAAGAAGCGTGTATAATCCTTGATTCTTGATGGTTGGCTTGGCAATGGCACAGGTAGTGAAAAATATGATATACTTGTTGACGTCCTATCTGAGTTTTGGCCAATAAAAATGTTTCTCAAGAATGACCATAGTTTTCTCCACACCAAAATGTCCCTCCATCTTAATGTAGTGAGATTACCATATCAACTTTGCACATTCGCTTTATAGAACATAGATATGGCCAAGATGACATAATAGTCTATACTGAATCTGAAAATCGGTGACATTCATGCTTATACCAAAGAGTTGATAGGTGGTGAAGAAGTTTGGATCTTGATGATACAGTTGGGGCCACTCATATGCCTCATGGCCATAATAGTGGAGCACGGTGGTGAGTGCAGCCATGGGAGGTTGATTGAGGCAGTCAACGACACGATTTTTCCTCCCTGTCTTATATTTTATGTTGAGATGGAACTACTGCAGGTAGGTGGACCACTTGTGATGGAAGTCATTCTGCAACTTCCCTTGTGTTTGTATTAACTATAGAGGCTTGTGATCAATGTGGATGGTTGTATCCTTTCCCAGAATGTAATGTTTCCATTGAAGACAGGCTTGTACAATGGAGTACATTTTCTTGGCATTAGTGGGGTATTTTGAGACAGTATCTAAAAGTGTCTCACTATGGTATGCCATCAGATGACCATGTTAAGTGATAATTGCGCTGACAACATAGTCGGATGCCTCAGTCTCAATATCGAACGGGTGTTACAGATCAAGTAAGGAGAGTACTTAAGATGAGAACAAGAAATTCTTCAGATCATCAAATTCTCATTGTTGTTCCTTCCCCTGCGTGAACGTTTCCCTACCACCACCCTTGGTTACTTGGTTGAGGGCCCATGCAATGTGGGAGAATCCCAACATGAATCGTCGGTAGAATTTGGCCAATTCTGGGAAGCTTCGAAGATCAGTTAGTGTGGTCGGGGATGGCTAGTCATGAATGACTTGGATATTAGTTGGATCAAAATGTACCCCATGCTCATCAACAATTTAGCCCAATTATTGGACCCTATTCATGCCAAAGGAGCATTTTTCCAAGTTGGCATATAGCTTGTGTTGCCGCAGAGTGCTCAAAACCTGTTAAATATGCTACATGTGCTCCTCCCAAGTTCTGTTGAAGATGAGGATGTCATCCAAATATACTACCACAAAAGAGTTGCTGAAGGGTCTCAATACATCATCCATCAACCTCATAAAAGTGGTTGGTGCATTTTTCAAGCCAAACGAGATGACCAACCATTTGAAGAGACCTTCTTTATATTTGAAATTTGTCTTCCATACATCATTTGGTTCGATGGGAACCTGGTGGTATCCATACTTTCGGTCAATCTTGCTGAAGAATGTTTTCCCTTTGAGTTGGTCATGAAGGTCATCAATTATGGGAATTTGGTATCGATTCCTGAATCTAATTTTGTTTAATTCTTTGTAATCAATGAAAAGCTGGAAGGTCCCGTATTTCTTCTACACCAGTACAATCAGACTTCCAAATGGGGGGGAGTTGAGTCTAATGTTCCCCTTTTGAATAAAACCTTGGATCTGACACTTGATTTCATCATTTTCCATCAGCAAGCAACGATAGATTGGTCCATTAGGAAGAGGTGCATCAGGGGTTAGATCATTTGGATTCTTGACTTGGCAGTGCATTAGTACCCCGATGGGTGAGGAGAATATGTCTCTGTACTCTTCCATCATCATGTCCACTTTATTCTACTACAAAGAGAGACTTTGTGTAGAGGACACGAATGTGGCAATGACCTTCTTCTTACTGTGAGCACAGATCACAAAGAAGATGAACTTCTCAATCTGTGAAATGTCCTCACTGCATTTCTTAGCAGAGATTAAATATATATTGCAGATTCCTCTATGGCCCTTTGTTTAGAGTAAGCACCCCACCAATCCTTAACATGGGGCATTAGTACCCCGGTGGGTGAGGAGAATATGTCTATGTACTCTTCCATCATCATGTCCACTTTATTCTACTACAAAGAGAGACTTTGTGTAGAGGCCACGAATGTGGCAATGACCTTCTTCTTACTGTGAGCACGGATCACAAAGAAGATGAACTTCTCAGTCTGTGAAATGTCCTCACTGCATTTCTTAGCAGAGATTAAATATATATTGCAGATTCCTCTATGGCCCTTTGTTTAGAGTAAGCACCCCACCAATCCTTAACATGGGGGATGGCCTTGAAGAGTGAAAAAATATTTTTTTCCCTATTGGAAAAATTGTGGACCGAAAAATACCCTTCAAGCAGATTCAACCATTTATCTACAACATATGAATCTATCAATCCTTCAAATAATGGAATATCAAAATTTTCCTCTACCTTGAAGGGGTTTGCATGTTTGCTTGATGAAGATGCTTCTTCTGTTGGCAGTCACCAAAGGATCTATGCAAATTTTTCCATCATTTCGTTCCTTTGTCGCGCAAGGGATTCCTTGGGAAACATTTTAAAAGGATATCCTACTCCATAATATTTATTTTCTTCCCCCATCAGTTGTTTACGAGCTTGATGCAACTGATCTTGCAACAACTCAACTAGTTTGAGTCCCAAATTCTTGTACCCAGATATTGTCAGGGACATGCATGAAGAAAAATAAATGAAGAGAAAACTGCTTTGATACCACTGATATGGATTTATAAGTGGAACAAAATGAATAACAGATTGAATAGCTTCAATAGAATCTATTCTAGTGAAGAATAGCTTCAATAGAATCTATTCTAGTGAAGAATAGCTTCTATTGTATAACTGGAATATGTTGAAACTGTAAAAGAATAGAACTGAAAAAACTTTCTTGAATGGTGGTAGCTATCTTTGAGAAGAGATGTGGCTGATACACGCATCATTTCGTGCATAATGATTACAATGAGGCTCCAAATGCCTTTTTAAGATTATGTATGAACTCCAAAACCCTAGACATAAAAAAACCTAACCCTAGGAGGTGGAACGCAAAAAGTTATGTGGGCCCCAATGAGTAAGTTGGTACCTCAACTTCTCTGTTTCATCATTTTTTCATACAGCCTTCGTTTTAAGAAAGTGATAGCCTGTTGGAAAGGTATTTTTGAGAACTACACATGATTCCATCAAACTCTAACTTCGTCTATAGTTTGATTGTGGAAAGCCAAAAAAACATTATTTAGGGCCCCAAAATGACCCTAGAAGTACATAACGATGTACTGACATGAAAAATCCCAAACTAAGTTAGTTGGATTAGGTGGGTGGTCACCAATATCCACCTAGAATATGTTTAGGGCTTCAGACAGCCCAAAAGTGTTGAACCCACAATTACAATGAAGTACAGAAGAATGCGTTGAACTAAAAACTTTCAAGAGGAGCCAATTGGAATAGGTAGTTGGCCACCAATATCCACATGGATTAATCATAGATGCATATATAAGGTGGATGATGAATAATATTACTAGTGTCATTCCTGCACAACCTACTTTTTGCATATGATCCTCCACCTTGTTAAAATAACTACTAAAACTAATAAACAATATAGGACAAATTTGGGAAATTGGATCTACTCTAGGTGGTTAAGAGAAGGAGTTTTATCCTCCCCACCCTGGATCAATTCCTGGAATTGACATGTTGAGCTCTTAATGAGTATAGTTTTATATCAACCTTGTCATCATAAAAAAAATGAACATTGACCTATGTCTAGAAATATTTAATATAATAATTTTGCATGCTTATGTTTGTCTTTATTTGGATATCAATGAAGAGCGTTTTTAGAAAATTGTGTCATAACCTTAATTTGTGTTTAGATATTTTTATGATGATGATGATGATGGTGATGATTAACATCCATTGAGATCAAATGCTTGAAAATATTTATGAGAAGTGTTCTTAAATCACCATACTTTTGATAAGCTAAAAGGTTAAGAAGGTGAGTATTGTAACAAATATTTTTATTTTGATCTTAGAAAAATGTTTATAAATAAATATATGTTAGATAATGAGAACCATACACAATTATTTCACTATGAACATATTGTTTCTTATTATAGGCTTTGCTTTAAGCATGCACATTGTAGCTTTTTACTTGAAAGAAAAGGTTTCTCAAGTTAAAAAATGGAAGAATTACAGTCAAACATGTAGCTTTTGTAAATGACCTTACCACACCCTCTAAGGAATGTGAATATCAATGCATACATGACTAAAGAATAAATGGCTTCATTTCTAATTTTCGTCCCTAAATGGTACTTTCTTGTATCGCCCTCTACAACCTAGTATGACTTAAATGTTGTCCCTTAATGTAGTCGATTCCAAAATATAATAGAAAAAAAGACTTAAGATTAGAGTGAAAACTTAACATAAGGTTTTCACCTCAAGGGATTTGATCCCTACCAATGCCTAATAGATATCAAGTCAGAATAAATCTGAATTAGTATAAGTGAAGAGAAGATATAATTTACATATATTAAATCTTTTTTAAAACTGAAAAAAAATGATAAAAATAATGTAATACAAGAGATCAAATGAATTCTTTTTTTTTGGTATACTAGTATACTTCTATATTGATATCATACAAAAAGTGTTATAGTCATGGCTATCTAAGGCCTTCCAAAATGTAAACCAAACCCCATACAACATTAAAGAGTGTCATTATATTGTCTAAGAAAATCATATGTATCTATTATAACCCAAGACCACATACAAATCCCCACGGGACTGGAAAAAAAAGAGAGATAGACAAGTAAAACCTGAGATAAAACTGAAGAACATGAGGTGGCTTGGCTGGCTTGATTAGATGAATATTTGATGTGCCTTGGCCTTGCCCTTTGATTCATCTCCTAGTTCTTCTTCCACATCAATCGGGTTGGAGTTGGTTCCTTGGGATCCTAAAGTTCCTTTCATACCCACTATTTCATCTTTATTGGATAGATCCTAGTCTATCACCTTGAAGCTAATCCCAAAATCCACCCTACATAGGCCAAAGAATTTGGCTTCTAGTCACTCCAGAGATTAAGCCTACTTGTCCTCTTTGTTATCCATAGATAAAGAAATGATAGTTTTGGCAAGTGAGTAAAACTCCATTTCTCTAAATAATTTGGCATATCTTGATCTTGAGAAACTTGAGTCTAATAACCACTCTTAAAATTCTTTCTTGATTTAATTCTTTGGAGTCTCCAACCATTTCTTCCAAGCTCGATTCACTAACTCCTCCATCCTTTTCTATATTTCAGGAGGAATGCCATGGTTATAAATTTTCCTATCCTCATCCACAAATATCTCCACCCTTATGCAATGAGACTCAAGCATCACCCTTCTTTCTAGAGGAGACTCGGTTGCACCTCTCCTTCTGCCCCCATGGCTACTATATTTTTGTATTTCCTTAGCTATAATTTCATCCATATTAATATCATATAATCAAGCGTGAGGCAAGTTAAACCCAGGAGGAGAAATTCCCTTCTACCCCTATGATTATGACCATAAAAAAGGACCCCCAACAAAAGTTGGGCCACCTTAGGGTAGAGAAAATTTCCAACAAAGTTTGTGCTAGGGGAATGATAAAACTAGGGAGTGTTTAGAAGAAACAATCTCACTTATGAAACAAGCAGCATGTGATGGGACCTAAAAGACAACCGATATCAAATACCCAAGAACCCCAAATATCCATCGAGATGCCACACCTATAGAACCGAGAGCTAATAGAAGGCCCAAAAAGGAAAACACCTAGAGGAATATGAAAAATATTACCTTGACTAAATGACTCAGCCAGGATGGTGAGGGTCTTAATTTCAGGCCTCAAGGAGAAGCTTTCATTTTCCCATTTCTTCGTTACTTATGATAACCCTCTCTGCTATGAGCCCTAATATTCCACTCACCTGTCATAACATTATCCTTATGGTTTAGCCAAATCCCATTGGTATGAACCATCATTTGAAGTACAACTCTAGAGCTGAGAAAATAGACTATCTGATTCTGAGGTGCTAACTCGTGTACAATCGCTCTAGTTTCATCTTTGGAATGTTTGTTTCACTAGCTCGAGAAGGGGATTTCATAATCCTCCCTCCCTCCCAACTCCTCATACCTATGTACCTCTTAATGTAGGACGTCAACACATGTCCCTTGATTTTCATCATAGTGAAGAGTGGCATCCTAACTCAACTTGTGTGTGGTCAAGGGCCTACCTATTACCACCCCATCTGAGGGATAAAATGAATTATTTTAATTACATATGATAATCCAATATAACTAAAAAGATAATCCAATAAATTGACCTAATAAGAGATACTTCAACATTAGGTGGTCCTCTGCAAGAGTGAATGATACAATGCAATTACTCCTTTTTTTTTTCAATTCCAATATACTCAAAACAAAATGTTGATGTATTTGAAATAAATAGAATACAATTAAACATTGATTGGTATGATACATTCATGAGTTTCATGGAAAAATGCCTCAACTTTTTTTAAATATTGTATGTCAAATAGATATAATAGGCAATGACAAAGCTTATCAATCAGTAGTGAGGACATGTGTGAATGTGAGCTAACTTATCATTGTTATTCAAGCAAAACCACATCACCTAAAATGACTCCTTGGTGATGGGCTTTCAAAGTTACTACCTCTCAATCTTGAGTTGTTAACTTATTTGTTTCCTTACATCCAAAGAAGGAAAGATCTTAACCAAACAAAAAAAATTAGTAAATCAAATAAATATAAATCTTTAACCATAATTAAAATAAATTAATAATTATTATTTTTCAATATATTAAAAAATTAATTGCTAACAAAATAAACAATGAACACTGATTTGTTAACCAATACATACAGTCCATCACCCTTGGGTAGTTGACTTAGGGGCAAAATTTAAAAAAGAAAAACCTTATTTACATATGATGAAGGCTAACTCTTAACCAAGCTCAAATAAATGTACAATCTTAAACCATAATTAAAATTAATTAATAATTATTATTTTCAATACATTAAAAAATTAATTGCTAAACAGATGAACAATGAAAGTCCATTTGTTCACTAATACATACAGAACATCACCCCTTGGGTGGTCGGCTCATGGGCGAAATTTAAAAAAAATAAAATCCTTATTTACATATATATTATATATGATGAGCCAACTATATTTCATCCATTGCCAATATATCTTTTCATTATTGGTTTACTTCATTGGAGTAGGCACCGCAATCCATCCAAGCTTTCCTTCCATTTTGCAGTGGCAAGAATCCAACACTCATCTAAGATTCAATTGCGAGGGAAATACACAGTTGCCCCTCCGTCCTCAAAGGAACCCAGACCTTGAAACATCATACATTCCATCGTATTTGTTCAATGATAGAGAACCTGATTTGTTATTGCCATAGGGAAAATGACTACAAAATTGCAGGAAATACGTGTAAAAATTGAAGAATGGCTTCACTTGTGGGAGAAAAAAAAACCATATGTGAATCTTGATTTGAACCCAGTCTTACTTGTGCCTGGCATATGGGGCTCTATATTAATAGTTGTGGATGAAAATGGAGATAAAAAATGGATTTGGGTCCGTGTTTTTGATGCTGAAAGTAAATTACAAAAAAAACTTTGGTCTGTTTTTTATCCCAAAACTGGAAAAACTATGTCCTTGGATCCCAAAACAAGGATTGAAGTCCCAGAAGATAGATTTTCACTATACGCTTATGATATCCTGGACCCTGATCTCATTGTTCCCATGAATGTTGTTCACTACATCCATGGGATGATAAAAGAGATGGTGGGTTGGGGATATGAAGAGGGTACTACTCTCTTTGGTTTTGGCTATGACTTTCGCCAGAGTAACAAACTTCAGGAAAAAATGGATCGTCTAATAGAAAATCTTGAATTCGTACATAAAGCTTCTGGAGGAAAGAAGGTACACATCATAATCCATTCAATGGGAGGTCTTCTTGTCAAATGTTTTGTTGCTCTCTACAATGAAGTCTTTGAGAACTATGTGAACAAGTGGGTAGCCATTGCTGCACCATTTCAAGGAGCACCTAGATTTATAATGGATGGTCTTTTAAGGTGAATTACATTTGTAAAAGGATGGAAAGAAGAGCTTTCAGTTTCTAGGTGGAGCATGCATCAACTCATGGTGGAATTCCCCTCAATATATGAGTTGATGGCATGCCCTAATTTCTAGTGGTCTTCACTCCCTTTTCTTCAGATATGGCGAGAAAAGAATGATGGATTTGGGGACTCATCTATTGAACTTGAAACGTATGGTCCACACTGATAAATTGTGAAGCAAGAAATGCAGAGAGAAAGAATAGAGAAGAAATAGTATTCAGTATATTGAGAATGTAAGGAGAAAGTACAATGAGAAGATTTAACGAAGAAGTTAAGTGAAAAAGGAAAATAGCTGAGCTAAATAGGCTCAAGCAAATCAAGAAAAGAAATTATAGCTGGCCAGGACAGCTGGCAGTGTACAGTCATCCTATTGAGGTTACATTATATTTAACACTCCCTCTTAAACTCAACAGTTACAAACATCAGCACTGATTATGCCCAAGTGTTGTCTTTGAAAATCAAAAATAGATTTTCCCAGTGGCTTTGTGAAGATATCTGCGAGATGATCTCGAGAACCACAGAATTGGAGTGCAATATCACCATTATTGACTAGCTCACGGATGAAGTGAAAATGAGTGTCAATGTGTTTGCTTTTCTTGTGAAACACATGATTTTTGGATAGAGCTATTGTTGAAGTATTGTCACAGAAAATAGGAGTTGGATCCTTTTCTGTATGTGACATATCTTTCAATATTCTTCTCAGCCACATAGCTTGACAAGAAGCTGAGGTAGCAGCGACATACTCTGCCTCTGCAAAATATATTGATACAACTGGTTGTTTCTTTGATGCCCATGAAATCAGGTTCGAGCCCAGGTGAAAAGCATGTCCTGAGGTGCTTTTCCTATCATCTAGGCTGCCTGCAAAATCACTGTCTGTGTAACCAGATAGTTGATTACTATCAGATTTAGTGTACCATAAGCCAAAATTGAGAGTTCCTGCAATATATCTCAGAATCCGTTTCGCCATTTTCCAGTGAGAATCTTTGGGGGATTCCATGAATCTGGAAACCAGGCTAGCTGCATACATAATATCAGGCCTAGTTGTTGTAAGATACAACAAACTGCCTACTAAACTTTTGTACAGGGTAGGGTCCATTGTAGGGCCTTCATCTTTCTTGCTCAATTTTGTGCCTAGAGGTATAGGGGTTTCTGCTGGATTGCACTCTTCCATGCAAAATCTTTTGATGATGTCTGCTGCATACTTTTTCTGACAGAAAAAAATTCCTTTGGCTGATTGATCAACCTCAATCCCCAAAAAATATTTCATGATGATAAGATCTGTCATCTCAAACTCAGATTGCATGGCATGTTTAAAATTGGTTAATTCAAGATTTCCAGTATATATCATGTCATCAACATATAAACATACAATCAAAATTTTACCATGCTGATCAGTTTTGGTGTAAAGAGTTGGCTCATTTTGGCTTCTACTGAAACCACTTTTGATCAAATAAGTGTCAATTCTGTTGTACCAAGCTCTTGGAGCTTGATTTAAGCCATACAAGGATTTCTTCAACCGATATACTTTGGATGGCTGCTCTTGGACTTCAAATCCAAGTGGTTGATCAACATAAACTTCTTCATCTAAGAAACCATTTAGGAAAGCTGACTTGACATCCATCTGGTATACTTGCCATTTATGTTGGGTTGTTATGGCTAATAGAGTTCTTACAGTGTCTAATATTTCTACTGGAGCAAAAGTTTCACCATAATCAGTACCAGGTTGTTGTGAGAATCCTTTGGCAACAAGTCTTGCCTTGTGTTTTTCGATTTTCCCTTTTTCATTGAGTTTAGTTTGGTAAACCCACTTGACACCAATACTTTTCTTGTGACTTGGAAAATCAAAAATATCCCATGTCTTGTTCTTCTCAATGGAGTCAATTTCTTGGTTCATAGCTTGAACCCAATGTGGCTCCTTATTGTCTTCCTTAAAATATGTAGGTTGACATGACATTAAAGAAAAAAGATTGTGATGTTCAAAATCATCCAACTGCTGATGGATTTCTCTCAAACTTCGAGTTCTCTAATTTTGAATTTCAGAGGAGGAGTCTCTGCTGGAAGTTGAGTTATCCTGAGAATGTCCAGATCGTCTTTGTACCTGCAATCTTGGAAGAAGAGGTAGAGGTATTTGTTGTCCTGAATTTTCTGCGTTTTCAGAACTTGCAGCAATGGATTTTGACTGTCCAGTTGTTGATTTTCTTATTCATTCCAGAATTGATTTTCCAAAAATTTTACATCTCTGCTGAGAATTAGTTTCTCTAAGATTGGATTGTAAAGCCTGTAAGATTTAGATGTTTCACTGTATCCAGTAAAGATACATTTCTCACTTCTGTCATCAAGTTTCTTCCTTAATTCGGAAGGTATGTGAGCGTATGTTATGCATCCGAATGTCCTTAGATGTGCAACATTTAGCTTTTTCCCACTCCATGCTTCTTGAGGGACTTTCATCTTTAGACTTGTGGTTGGAGATCTATTCAAGAGATAAACTGAGCATGCTACTGCTTCAGCCCAAAAAATATTTGACAAACTTTTCTCTTTGAGAAGTGTTCTTTCCATATTCATTATGGTCTGATTCTTCCTTTCAGCCACTCCATTCTGTTGTGGAGTATACCTAGCTATTGTTTTCATGATAATGCCTTGTGATTTGCAGAAATTTTCAAATTCATTGGAGTTGTATTCTCCTCCTCCATCGGACCTGAGTGCGTTTATATATTTTCCACTCTGTTTTTCATCTTCTGCCTTGAATTCTTTGAATTTTGCAAAAGTTTCAGACTTGTGTCTGAGAAAATAGATCCAAATTTTCCTACTAAAATCATCAATAAATGTTAGAAAGTAAAATCTACCACCTATTGACTCTGTTTGCATTGGTCCACATAGGTCAGTGTGAACTAGTTCAAGATGTTGTTTGGCTTGATTGGATGACCGTGGAAAACTAGTTCTCTTATGTTTTCCAGGTATGCAAGACTCACAAGGGGAATTTTGTTCTTTAAAGATGGGAATACCTTTGACCATGGAGTGCTTCTGAAGAAGACTTAGACTCTTAAAGGGTATATGTCCAAATCTTGTATGCCAAACCATTGTTTCATTTAAGGTGGATGCACTTTGTGCATATGGTTGAATCAAATTTGCAGTTCTGAGTGTAAGGGGAAACATCCTATTTTGAGTCATGTGAATTTCATAAATCAATTTTCTACTTGGGATTTTGTCATATATCTTGCAAGATGCTCCCTCAAAGAGTAACTTATAGCCATGTTCAATGAGCTATCCTACACTTAGAAGATTATGTTTCAGATCTGGAACATGATAGACATTGTTTATGTCTTTCTTTTCATTTTGTTTAGTAAGAATAGGTACAGTTCCTTTGCCTTGAACCTTGACTAAGGAATCATTTCCAAGTGTAATATCAGATGAAATTGAAGAATCAATGCATGAAAGTAAATCTTTGTTACCTGTCATGTGATTGTTGCATCCATTGTCCAGCAACCAGAGATCTTTAGGTTGTTCTTCAGACTTGTGACATGAGAGAAACATACCTTTTGAGGTTTCTCCCATATGATTTGACACATGTGCTCTTCCTGAGAGATGATCTGCCTGCTTCTTCTGGCATTCAGATTCATAGTGCCCATATTTTTTGCAGTAATAGCATTGTATGCTTGATTTGTCATTTGATCTTCTCCCTCTGCCTCTTTGAGGTTGAAAATTCTGATTCTAGTGGTGTTGTCTGTGACCTTGGAAATTTTGATGCTAGCTCTGTTGTCTGTTACCTCCATTCGAGTGTTGGTCACTTGTAGTACTCCCTCGTCCTTGGTGACCTCTGCCTCTCCCTCTGCTGAAGTAGAATTGAGCTTTGAAGGGATTGACGATTGACTCATGTGTCACCAGAGAACCAATTAGTTCATCTATTGAAAAACGTGACAGATCCTTGGATTCAAGGATTGCTGTAACAACCATTTCGAATTTCTTTGGTAAACTTCTGAGGACTTTTTCAAAAATGCGTTGATCAGGGATGGCTTCACCAGTCAATCTGATCTGGTTCATGATGCCCATGACTCTGGTTATAAACTGATCCACATTTTTAGATTCTATCATTCTTAGAGTCTCGAATTGCATCCTCAAGGTCTATAGTTTGACTGTTTTGACTCTGTCATTGCCTTGGTAGGCTGATTTAAGGATGTCCCAAGCCTGTTTTGAAGTACCAGTGCCTGTGATTTTTGAGAAAATTGAGTCATCCACAAAATTTTGGATCCAGAATTTGGCTTTATTTTCTTTGTTTCTCTGAGTTGCCTGAGGAATCCTCTATTGGTTTATCATGGCGGCAAGTTCTGTTGGATCTGGTTCCACATATCCAAGATCCACTGGATCCCAACACTCTTGTGCTTGCAAGAACAATCTCATTCGAAGAGACCAGAACTCATAGTTCTTTCCAAGAAGAACCGGACCCTGAGTTGGTCCTAAATTGCTAGACGTCGCCATCTTTTAAAGAATTTAACAAAACAGAAAAAAAGTGTTAGAAAATTTTGTATTTACCTGTTTCTTGTGCTTAAACCAGGTCTGTTAATTTCTTGCAGTGACTTCGAAACTCTGCGATTCAATATTTCGCGAGTCTAACTTCGGGACTTCGTTATACAAGTCCTCCGAAATCTTGTTTCTCCAACTTCTGATCGTCGAAACGCCGAAGAAAGCTTAACAGCCTTGAATTGGCCCTCAGTCTCCGTACAATGTGACCACGTGCCTAGATGTTAAAGCACTGCCGGCGAAATGCTGAAATTTCCTTTTGGACAATTCAACAGTCCATATCTTCCAGTGATCTGATGGTCTAGATTCTTTTCGGGATTTCAGGATGTCGGGTTTCATGACTTCGCGAACCCTGATATCGAGTTCTTCTGACTCCTTGATTCCCCGATCTTCGAATTACCGAAATGTCGTGATTGGCTTCAAGGATCAACGATCCTCGTTGATTTGAGATCAATGACTCAGATTATTTCAAAATTTTGCGTATCGGTATTTCGCGACTCTTGAATTCGCTATTTCGGGTTTCGGGACTTCCTGTTTCCCGATGTCGAGAACCTCTGTCTTCTCGATCTCCCGATCTCCGGAATGTCGATTTGCCGATATGGCAAAGTGTCCTTCTCCTTTTGGAAAATCTCCCAAAATCCTGGATTGCTGCTACGCGTATCCTCAAGATGGACAGTCCTCCTGTGTTTCGCGATTTCGCAACTTGCGACCCCCGGTGACACAAATCCTCTGTCAACTTGAAACCCCGGTAGCTTAAATACCGATGGTTTCCTCAATCTTTGCCATGTGTCCCAATGAATGGACGGCTATGATCTTTTTGCTATTTCGGGACTTCCGCTGTGGAGTGTCCCGACCTTTGTCAACAAGACCTACGATATCCCGAATGCCGAAATCCCGATGTGCTCACTCTTTTCGGGACTTTCACCTCTCTTGTTCACGAAGGCTTAACCCTCATGCATCTCCTGAGAGATCCAATGGTTGTCGGGTGTTTTCTCAAGATCTGACGGCTGTCGGCTATTCTGAACAAGATCTAACGGCTCAGAATCTTTTCTTCCCTGCGCGCTCCAGAGGACTAAGCCTTGTGCACTTTTTCACGGAGCCGACGGCTGTCGGTCCTTTGCGTGAAATCTAACGGCTGAAATTCTTTCGCCTTTTCTGCGCTCTCCTCATCACTTCTGAACTGGATTTTTGCCTCCGATATCTTCCCAGGATGGATCTTACGGCTGCAATTTCTCGTTCTTGGCTCCTCTGACGTGTTCTTTGCTACCTTTGCAAGTATTTTCTCCTGCGGAAGAAAAATTCGTGAATCTTTCAAAGATTTGAAATAATTTCACGAGTTCTTTGAAGCTTACTGTTCTCTGTTGCAATCTTTGATGGAGGAGAGATATTTCCCAAAATTATTTAAACAATTATGCCTTCTGCAAGAATCTTTCACGAATTTGAACGAATTTCTTCGAATTCTTCAAATGTTCCTGCCTCCTGCAGCTCTTCCTCGTGAATCTTTGATGAATATGAAATTTTTCACGATTCTTTAGAGTTTCTCCTTCTGCAGTCTCTGTTTGCTCAATTTTTTGAGTGTATAACGCTCTGCTTCCTCGCGTGAGATTCCTACGAGGATCTTTTGAGAGTATTACGGACAACTCTCCAAGACTTGTGAAAAGTTTGTGTCGCGTACTCTCGTGATCCGTGTAAGCTCTGCGCTGTGAGGATCATGTTTCTTTCCAGCCTGTGTGAAGAGGCTTACTACTGAAGCTTTGATACCATGATAAATTGTGAAGCAAGAAATGCAGAGAGAAAGAATAGAGAAGAAATAGTATTCTCTATATTGAGAATGTAAGGAGAAAGTACAATGAGAAGAGTTAATGAAGAAGTTAAGTGAAAAAGGAAAATAGCTAAGCTAAATAGGCTCAAGCAAATCAAAAAAAGAAAGTACAGCTGGCCAGGACAGCTGGCAGTGTACAGTCAGCCTTTGAGGTTACATTATATTTAACACACACAACTGTACTAATATCATGCAACACGCTCTTGTTAATAATACCATTACCTATGATGGTCCGATAATACCATTGCCATTCAACCATGAAATATTGAAATGGGCCAACGAAACCAGAAGGATCATGTCATTGGAAAAGATCCCTCCGTCTGTAAAATTTTATAATATATATGGCACTGGAAAGGATACACCATTCAGTGTAACCTACGGAAGTGAGCAGAAACCTATATCAAGCATGGAGCAAGTATTGCATTTGGAGGCTGTATACAGATACGTGGATGGTGATGGATCCATCCCTAAGGAATAAGCTATGGCAGATGGGCTTGCAGCAGAGGAACGAATAGGTATACCTGGAGATCATCGTGGCTTGGTCCGCCATGAAAGTGTTTATCGTATACTAAAACATTGGCTGAAGGATGAAGACCCATATCGTTTCTATGATCCTGTTGATGATTTTGTCATTCTTCCAACTAACTATGGGTTGAAGGATTCTGTTGAGTCTCTCTCTATGGAAATCATAGAAAACTGTGAAATCCTAACTCGTGATTATCATGAAATTGAACAGGATTTTGATAAATTGTGAAGCAAGAAATGCAGAGAGAAAGAATAGAACAGAAAACAGTATATTAGAATGTATGAAGAAGAGTACAATGAGAAGTAAGTCAGAAGGAGTACATACAATGCAAAGGGAAATAACTAAGATAAATAGGCTCAAGAAAATCAAGAATAGAAAGTACAGCTGGCCAGGACAGCTGGCAGTGTACAGTCAGACTGTTGAGGTTACATTATATTTAACACTCCCTCTTAAACTCAACAGTTACAGTCATCAGCACTGACTATGCCTAAGTGTTGTCTCTGAAAATCAAAAACCGATTTTCCTAGTGGCTTTGTAAAGATATCAGCAAGCTGATCTCAAGAACCACAGAATTGTAGTGCAATATCACCATTATTGACTAGCTCACGTATGAAATGAAAACGAGTGTCAATGTGTTTGCTTTTCTTGTGAAACACGTGATTTTTAGATAAAGCAATTGCTGAAGTATTATCACAGAATATAGGAGTTGGATCCTTTTCTGTATGTGACATATATTTTAATATTCTTCTTAGCCACACAACTTGACAAGAAGTTGAGGTAGCAGCGACATACTCTACCTCTGCAGAAGATATTGAAACAATTGGCTACTTCTTTGATGCCCATGAGATTAGGTTCGTGCCGAGTTGAAAAACATGTCTAGATGTGTTTTTCCTATCATCTAGGTTGCCTACAAAATCACTGTCTGTGTAACCAGAAAGTTGATTACTATCAGATTGAGTGTACCATAAGCCAAAATTGAGAGTTCCTGCAACATATCTTTGAATTCCTTTCACCATTTTCCAATGAGACTCTTTGGGCGATTCCATGAATATGGAAACAAGGCTGGTTGCATACATAATGTCAGGCCTAGTTGTTGTAAGATACAAAAAACTTCCGACTAAGCTTTTGTACAGCGTATAGTCCACTGTAGGACCTTCATCATTCTTGCTCAATTTTGTGCCTAGTGGTATGGGGGTTTCTGCTGGATTGCATCCTTCCATACGAAATCTTTTGAGGATGTTTGTTGCATACTTTTGTTGATAGACAAAAATGCCTTTGGTTGATTGATCAACCTCAATTCCTAAAAAATATTTCATTATGCCAAGATCTGTCATCTCAAACTCAGATTACATGGCATGTTTAAAATCTGTTAACTCAATATTTCATGTATAGATCATGTCATCAACATATAAACATACAATCAAAATTTTACCGTGTTGATCTGTTTTGGTGTAAAGAGTTGGCTCATTTTGGCTTCTGCTGAAACCACTTTTGATCAGATAAGTGTCAATTCTGTTGTACTAAGATCTTGGAGCTTGCTTTAAGCCATACAAGGATTTCTTCAACCGATATACTTTGGCTGGGTGCTCTTGGACTTCAAATCTAGGTGGTTGATTGACATAAACTTCTTCTTCTAAGAAACCATTCAGGAATGCTGACTTGACATCCATCTGGTATACTTGTCATTTGTGTTGGGCTACTATGGCCAGTCCTGACAGTGTCTAATCTTGCTACTAGAGAAAAAATTTCACCACAATCAATACCAGGTTGTTGTGAGAATCCTTTGGCAACAAGTCTTGCCTTGTGTTTTTCAATCTGCCCTTTTTCATTGAGTTTAGTTTTGTAAACCCACTTGACACCAATACTCTTCTTGTGACTTGGAAAATCAACAAGATCCCATGTCTTGTTCTTCTCAATGGAGNCAATTTCTTGGTTCATGGCTTGAACCCAATGTGGCTCCTTAGTTGCTTCCTTAAAGGATGTAGGTTGACATGACATTAAAGAAAAAAGGTTGTGTTGTTCAAAGTCATCCAACTACTGATGGATTTCTCTCAAACTTCGAGTTCTCTGATTTTGAGGTTCAGAGAATGATTCTCTGCTGGAAGTTGAGTTATCCTGAGAATTTTCAGGTTGCCTTTGTACCTGCAATCTTGGAAGAATAGTTTGACGTACTTGTTGTTCTGAATTTTCTATGTTTTCAGAACTTGGCAGCAATGGATTTTGACTGTCCATCTGTTGATTTTTTGAATCATTACAGAATTGATTTTCCAGAAATTTTACATCTCTGCTGAGAATTAGTTTCTTAGTGATTGAATTGTAAAGCTTGTAAGCTTTAGATATTTCATTATATCCAGTGAAAATACATTTCTCACTTTTTTCATCAAGTTTCTTCCTTAATTCGGAAGGTATGTGAGCGTATGCTATGCATCTGAATGTCCTTAGATGCGCTACATTGAGATTTGTCCCACTCCATGCTTCTTGAGGGACTTTTAGCTTTAGTTTGGTGGTTGGAGATCTACTCAGGAGATAAACTGAGCATGCTACTACTTCAGCCCAAAACCTATTTGACAAACTTTTCTCTTTAAGAAGTGTTCTTGCCATATTCATTATTGTCTGATTTTTCCTTTCAGCCACTCCATTCTGTTGTGGAGTATACCTAGTTGTTGTTTGCATGATAATGCCTTGTGATTTGCAGAAATCTGCAAATTATCTGGAGTTGTATTCTCCTCCTCCATATGACCCGAGTGCTTTGATATGTTTGCTACTCTATTTTTCAGCTTATGCCTTGAATTCTTTGAATTTTGCAAAAGTTTCAGACTTGTGTCTGAGAAAATAGATCCATATTTTTCTGTTGAAATCATCAATAAACGTTAGAAAGTAAAAGATACCACCTATTGACTCTATTTTCATTGGTCCACATAGGTCAGAGTGAACAAGTTCAATATGATGTTTGGCTTGATTGGAAGAATGTGGAAAACTAGTTCTCTTATGTTTTCCAAGTATGCAAGACTCACATGGGGGAATTTTTTCTTTAGATATAGGTAGACCTTTGACCATGGAGTTCTTCTGTAGAAAACTTAGACTCTGAAATGGTAGATGTCCAAATCTTGTATGCCAAACCATAGTTTCATTCAGGGTAGATGCACTATGTGCATATGGTGGAATCAAATTTGTAGTTCTGAGGGTAAGGGGAAACATCCTATTTGGAGTCATATGGATTTTAGAAATCAATTTTCTGTTGGGGTATTTGTCATATATTTTGCAAGATGCTCCCTCAAAAAGTACCTTATAGCCATGTTCAATGAGTTGTCCTACACTTAACAAATTATGTTTCAGATATGGAACATGATAGACATTGTTTATGTCTTTCTTTACATTATGTTTAGTAAGAATAGGAACAGTTCCTTTTCCTTGAACCTTGACTAAGTAATCATTTCCAAGTGTAATATCAGATGAGATTGAAGAATCAATGAATGAAAGTAAATCTTTGTTACCTGTCATGTGGTTGCTACATCCATTGTCCAGCAACCAGAGATCTTTAGGTTGTTCTTCAGTCTGGTGGCATGAGAGAAACATACCTCCTGAGTTTTCTCCCGTGTGATGTGACACATGTGCTCTACCTGAGAGCTGATCTGCTTGCTTCTTCCTGCATTTAGATTCATAGTGCCCATACTTTTTGTAGTAATAGCATTGTATGCTTGATTTGTCATTTGACCTTCTCCCTCTGCCTCTTTGAGGCTGGAAATTCTGATGTTGATTTTGTTGCTGTTGTCTTTGACCTTGGAAATTTTAATTCGGATACTATTGTCTATTACCTCCACTAGAGTGAGGGTTACTTTGATTGCTCCCTCTTCCTTGGTGACCTCTGCTTCTACCTCTGCCTCTCCCTCTACTGAAGGAGAATTGAGTTTTGAAAGCATTGGAGATTGACTCATCTATGAGATGCAGTCTAGTCTCACGTGTCACCAGAAAACCAATTAATTCATCTGTGGAAAAACTTGATAGGTCCTTGGATTCAAGGATTGTTGTTACAACCATTTTGAATTTCTTTGGTAAACTTCTAAGGATGTTCTCAACAATGCGTTGATCAGTGATGGTTTCACCAATCAGTCTGATTTGGTTCATGATTCCCATGACTCTGGTCATGAACTGATCCACATTTTTGAACTCTGTCATCCTTAGAGTCTCGAATTGCGTCCTCAAGGTCTACAGTTTAACTGTTTTGACCCTGTCATTTCCTTGGTAGGAAGATTTAAGGATGTCCCAGGCTTGTTTTGAAGTACCGGAGCCTGTGATTTTTGAGAAAATCGAATCATCCATAGAATTTTGAATCCAGAATTTCGCTTTATTTTCTTTGTTCCTCAGTGTTTCCTAAGCAATTCTCTACGGATTTTTCATGGCAGAAAGGGCTGTTGTATCTGGTTCCACATATCCAAGATCCACTGGTTCCCAACACTCTTGTGCTTGCAAGAACGATCTCATCCGAAGAGACCAAAACTCGCAATTCTTTCCGAGAAGAATCAGACCCTGAGTTGGTCCTAAATTGCTAGACGATGCCATAAAAAAAAAATTGCAGGAAAAATAGAGGGAAATTTCATAGTTACCTTTTTCTGTTGCTTAAACCCAGGTCCGCTGCTAGCTTGCAGGTATTCCGGAATGTTGTGTTGCAAGATTTCACGAGTTTTTAGACTAGTCCTCTGAATGCTTCAACTGTCGATTTCCTATGAGAGCTTATCGGCCTTGAATTGGCCCTTAGTCTCCATGCAATGTGACCACGTGCCTTATTATTAAAGCTCTACAGGATTTTCGGGTTCTTTGTTGTTCAATTTGTCGAAATGTGAAATTTTCCTTTGTACAAATCAACGGTCCAGATCTGCTGATGATCTGATGGTCCAGATCTTATGACCAGAACTCTTAAGACCGCAGTCAAACCTCTTATCGAGATTCGGGGTTTCAAAGGTCGAAATGCATTGGACCTCTTGTCCACGGAATCCCTGATTTCCCGATTCTCGATTTCACAATGGATGACCTTTCCTTTCGAGAAATTTCCCGATTGCTTTGATCTCCTCCACGCGTCCTCCTATATTGGACGATCCTGATTTCTCCTCGCAATTTTGCGATTTGATCTGTTCCGAATGTCTTGTCTCCAAGATCCATGAAACGTCGAACCCCGGTGTGTCGATTTTTTCTCCCAATCTCGCCCACATATCTCATCAAAATGGACGGCTCCGATCGTTTACAGGGTTTTCACCATAAAGAAACCCGATCCCTAGTCCTCAGGATTCACGATTTACCGAATCCCGATGTGCCGATGGACTCTCCCCTTTCGGGACTTTTCCGGAGCCCTCGGATTTACACCACGCGTCCCCTCAAGATGGACGGTCTGTGTCATTTCATGATTTCACGACTTACGACTCCAAATTCTCTGTCAACTTGAAATCTCGATCGCCTAAATGCCAACGGTTTCCTCGATGTCCACCACGTGTCTGAACAAATGGACGGTTGTGATCTTATCGCTATTTCGTGAATCGCAATTTCGCGAGTTTAGAACTCTTGTTGTGACGGTCTTTCAAAACCGCGAACTCCGATATGTCGATTTGACGGCACTTGGATCTGCTGCCACCTGTCCTATGAGATGGACGGATCACAATCCTCTTGGGATTTCGCGATTCTTGATGTCGGGATTTCATGTATCGGAGTTTTGGAGAGCAGTCTCCTTCGCTCATCCAACTCCTGATTCCCGATTTTACGATGGGATAAGATCGACGGCTCATGATCTTTCTTGATCCAATGGTCCAGAATGACTCGTGATTTCACGATTCGCGAATTCTCATGCCAGTCTTCTGACCTTTACACCTTACGAGTCAGTGAAATGTCGTGATCTCACCACGTGTTTCTTGATGGACGATCCAGATGATGTCGGGATTTCGTGACTTCACAAGTCAGAAATTTCTCCTGTGTGATCTAGAGGACTAAACCTTGTGCGCTTTCTTGCTGATCTAATGACTGTCGGTCCTCTGAGCAAGATCTAACAGCTGAAATTCTTTCATCTTTTCCGTGCTCCCTTCATCCCTTCTGAACTGGTTTCCTTCTTTGGATCCATTTGCAGGACGAATCTTACAGCCTCAATGGTTGTTCTTTGCACATGAAATGCGTTCTTTGCTTTTGTGGAAGAAATATTTGTGAATCTTTCAAAGATTTGAAAGAATTTCACAAGTTCTTTGTTCTCTGTTGCAATCTTTGAGAGATTTAAGCGATTTCCAAAATGCTTTAAATGATGCTGCCTTCTACAGCAATCTTTCACAAATTTGAACGAATTCCTTGAAATCTTCAACGTTTTTTCCTTATGAATCTCTTCTTCGTGAATTCTTTGATGATTCTTGAAAATTGTACAAGAATCTTTAAAGTTTCTTCTTCTGCACTCTCTTCTTCCTTGATCTTTCGAGCGTTGTACACTCTACTTTGGCGCGTGAGCTTCTTACGCTGATCTTTTGAGCGTATGACGGTCTACTTCCTCGTGGAAGTTTCCTGCAAGGATCTTTCAAGAGTATGACGGAAATCTCTCCAAGCCTTGTGAAAAGTCTGTGTCAAATGCTTCTCAAGATCCATGAAGCTCTGCGCTATGAGGATCGTGTTGCTCTCCAACCTATGTGAAGCGGCTTACTGCTGAAGCTCTGATACCATGATAAATTATGAAGAAAGAAATGCAGAGAGAAACAATAGAATAGAAAAAAGTATATTAGAATGTATGAAGAAGAGTACAATGAGAAGTAAGTTTGAAAGAGTATGTACAATGCAAAGGGAAATAGCTGAGCTAAATAGGCTCAAGCAAATCAAGAAGAGAAAGTACAGCTGGCCAGGACAGCTAGCAGTGTACAGTCAGACTGTTGATTTTACATTATATTTAACAGATTTTGTGGCGATGGGTTTAATCCAAAGTGAAGAAGCCGTACATGTTGCCTTGAATGTTCATCCTCAACCTGATTCATCTCGTGATTCGGAGGAGGATAAGCTTCAACTGTCAACAACAATTGAAGAACGTTCGTCAACAACAATTGAAGAACGTCCATTTATCTGTAGGAGGACCGTTTAACGTAATTGATTTATTTAATATCGTGAATATGTCTCTACAGTTTCAATCGGAGATAGAATAAAGAAGTACTAGGAAGCCTACATCAATTGACAATAGGGGTTTCAACAACAATAGTTCACATCAATTAAAATAGGGTTTCAAGGAACCCTACATCAATTGACAATAGGGATCTCAACAACAGTAGTTCACATCAATTGAGAATAGGTTTTCAAGGAACCCTACATCAATTGACAATAGGGGTTTCAACAACAGTAGATCGAAGTTTTTAGAAAAAGATTGGAGTAGCCATCATACAAGGAGTGGCGATGTATCTTCAAACTTCTTGTTGTACATAGATACATAGAATGTGTAATAAAAGTTGCATGTAATTTATTTCCAATATGTTTTTGGTAGATCATGGTTATAATACATCCTATATGTTTTTGGTATATTGTAGTTATAATATTTTTTAAAACTATTTTCTTTGGAGATTAGATAGTTAAAGATTGTACATATATTGAAGTATTTAAGATTGATTTTTTATTGTTAAATATTTATAAGATTTACTTTTGCTAGAAGGTGAAATTATTATTCTAAAGATATATTTATTATTTATTTATTTATTATATTTATGTGTTTGAATAAATAGCATTTGTTTAATAGTTTAGTTAATCAAAATGTAATGCAAATTTGAATTGAAGGGTATTGTATATGTAAATCATGATTGTATAATAGAATCTCTTTATCATTGTGCAATTTTTGAAGTGAACCATATATACAAACATAAGAAGCAATTTTTGAGATGAATGATATATGCAAACATAAGAAGAATACATGATGTAGATTTGGAAATATGATGCAAAGATAAGAAGAATAAATGATGTAGATTTGGAAAAATGATTATGGTCTAAAGAAATGTCTAACACAAGAAAACATTTTTTTTAAAGAAATGGCTAAAACATAATCCTAGCTTAGCAAGTAAAGTATGAACAACAAAATTCCATAATCATAAAATTTAAAACACAATCCCCATGCCAACAACTATAAATCAAACAATCACCACCCATAGCCTAACTATGAATTTTAAACCATGGTCCAAGTTCTCATCACTACCCTTGACCTTGTGCACAACTATCAACATAGAAATCTCTTCATTCTCTCTATCATAAGCCAAAATTAGTATCAAATGGTTTCCCAAGTGTCCCTTTCGATAAGCCAATATCATAGAGGAAGGATTTTACACAAGTCAATTACTTACAATCCACTTGATTTGTGAGAAAGCTACTCAAATTGTATACTCATGCAAAGAGGAGTAGAATAACTTGCACAGTCTATCAAGAAAAGGTAAAGACCTTGAAATTCATAATCTTTCACTTACCAAGATTAACCATATCCTTCATAACAACATGGAAGCATTGACTTCAAGAGTTCAAACATGTATTATCTCACTAAGAAATCAAAACCATTAGTATTTGTAACACTATTCATGCTTAAAGCATTGATTATAACAACAAAAATTCAAGGCTTATTTGCATCAACACAACATTTAATTATGCAAATTCAAAATCCCTATCTTGACACATTACAACTTATATCATCCTTCAAGTCACACAAATCTATTTTCATGAGAATCATATAGAAACAATTAATATTAAATAAGTTATACAAGCCAATCGTTATTTCAATCCATTAATAAGAGTTTCTCAATTTACATGAAAGAATTTGAATCTACATTAATGAAAAACTTGCAAGATAGTACCAACAAGACGTTCACAATGATATGTGCATGCATCTTCAATTCAACATAAAAATTCCCTAAATAAAATGATTATTTCTCATCACAACTACAATCTACTATAATCATAATCATAACTTTGTTATATCAACAACTATGGAAGAAATCCAAAATTGCATGCTTGATCTCTAATTATCAAAAATACCAAATCATAATGGTGATTTGTCATTCATAATAAAATTCATCAAAAATACCAATTCATAATGGTGATTTGTCATTCATGATAAAATGCCAAAATGCCAATAGCATCAAGGAAGTGTTTATTCATCTTAATAGTAATTTGTTCAAATCCATATAAGGAAAACTATTTTTTCATGATAAAATGCCAATAGCATCAAGGAAGTGTGTATTCATCTTAATAGTAATTTGTTCAAATCGATATAAGGAAAACTAAATTTGCAATAAGAGTATCAAGAATTTGACAACGACAATATCAAATGCGTGAAGCAAGGGAAATGCTTGTCATCCTTTTCAATGCAATACCCACCTTCTACCAAAATATTTCTTAACTTGTGTAGCAATTGTGTTTGAATTACATTGCACAATAATCATAAAGCTTTCAAACTTGTAATCAATAATACCATTGTAACATTTTTAAAAGAAAATATTTCATTAACACTCCACGATGTTTATGCCCATAGGGATGAACTCTTTGTCATCAATCAATACATTACCCATCATTTTAAAGTGAAAATTTCAAGCCAATAAATCTGATATTTACAACAACTTTTCACAATTTCAAATACTAACATGAATATTAAAAAATCAAAATCAACATGACAATGTTCAAGCCAATAGATCTGATATTTACAACAACTTTTCACAATTTCAAATACTAACATGAATATTAAAAAATCAAAATGACAATGTTTTACCTGCAGAAAAATTCACTCCATCAAACAATAAATTACTTTAATAGTGCAATCCTAAAGGCTTGTAATTCACTCATCTAAGAAACTCCAATAATTAAAGAGAAGATAATTCCCAATTATAAGTAGTTTTTTTTCGACACAAATCAAATCATTCATTATATTTGTAGTGTAGACTACCTTATATAAGCACTAGTTATACAAACAAAATAAATTACTCAACACATATGCAAGAAGAAAAGGGCTTTCCAATTTTGGGCATCAATTCACACAAAAAAAATCTTTAATTCAACTCAAATGCAATGCAAAATACTTGAAAATAGTTCACCCATAAAAAACAATTTATTCCAACGCAATTCAATGCAAAAGAATTACCCATTTTGGGCCACGATTCACCCACAAACATCTATTTATTTCAACACAATGCAAAAAAATGGATTGTCCAAGCTAGGAAATTATTTTCCTACACTCATCGATTTGTTTCTTCATAATTATAGAAAAAATAATATGCCAAATCTAAGAAACAATTTTCCTTTCCAAATTATTCTACGCATATATGAATAATGGAAAGAATATAACAAACACGGGCAACGATTTTTCCATCCAAATAGTTGCATGAATTCAATGGAAAGATTATAAAGGATATAAAAAATTATTTTCCCATCCAAATTATTCTACCAATTCACGAATACAATCGAAGGATTATTTATGGATGAATACAATGGAAATTATATGCCACATATGGGAAATGATTTTCCCATTCAAATTGTTGCATCCATACACAATTACCATTGGAATGCCATGATCACGCATTATTGATCCATTTATATGTTTTATGAAAGCCAAAATGACCCGTTGTTGGTGATACATGGTATTTAGATAGAACAATTGATTTAAAATTGGAGTTCTTGGTCAAATACAGATGTACTTTTTAGAGGATTTCATCATTGTGCCAAGTGTAGCCTAAAGATGCATAAGAATCATGTTGAAGTTATTGGATCAAGCTAGAAATATTGGGATCAATGAATCATTCATCGTAAACTTCATTCACCTAACCAACTATAACTAAGAAGAGTGAGAAAAGGGACCCTTCCTCTTCATATTTTCTAGAGAGAGCATCAACTACTCCATTCTCCTTGCCCTTCTTATAAATTATCTCATAATCATAGCCTAAAATTTGGGTAACCCATTTCTATTGTTCCAAGGAGAAAATCATTTTTTCCAAAAAGTGTTTGAGGCTATGTTGATCAATTTTAATTTGGAAACATTTCCCAAGCAAGTAGGGATGCCAAATATACACAATGTGCAAAATGGTGAACATTTGTTTCTCATAGGTGGATTTGCCTGAGTGTCACTCAAAAATTTATTTACTAGTAAAGGATAATGGTCTAGCTTCTTACATGTGAAATGTTCCTATTCCTTTGCATAAGGAATCTCGTTTGAAAACAAAATTCTTCGTGAAGTATGGAAGATCAATTATAGGGGTTTTACACATAGCATCTTTGAAAAATCGAAAGGATTGACCTGTGGTTGCATTCCATACGAAATAATTTTTCTTAATTAGGGAAGTGAGGGGAGAAATGTATTTAATTTTTCTTATTTAAGGAAGTGAGGGGAGAAATGTTTTTTCCATAGTTCTAGACAAACTTTCTATAGTACCTTGTGAGACCAAGGAAGCCTTGTAAACTTTTAATAGTTGTAGGACATGGCCAATCTTTCATTGCTTCAATTTTCTTTGTCTACACTCGTACATCATCCTTACTAACAATATGGACCAAATATTTTCATTTTGAGACACCATATGAACATTTGGACCTTTTGAGAAAGATTTGATGATGAGAAAGTAATTTTAAGACCTGTTCTAAATGGGTAACATGGGCGTACAAAGTTTTGTTATGGATTAGGATGTCATCAAAAAAGACAAGCACAAAATTATGTAGAAAGGGTTGGAATATGTGATTCATGAGACTCTAGAAGGTGGATGGTGCATTAAAAAGGACGAAGGGAATCACGAAGAACTCATAATGTCCTTCATGAGTGAAAGAAAAAGATTTGGGAATATCAACCCCTTTCATACAAATTTGGTGATCGCCGAAATGAACATCAAATTTGGTAAAAAATTGATCACCTTTAGGTTCATCCAAAATATCATCTATGATTGGAATGGGAAATTTATCCTTGATGGAAATTCTACTAAGAGTGCAAAAATTAGGACACATGAAAAATGTTCCTTCTTTTTTTAGTACAATGGCAGTAGGAGATGAATAAGGAATGGTACTAAGGAGCATGATGGACACAACTAACAATTATAGAACAATATTTTCAATTTGATTTTTCTGAGAAAATGGGTAGTGATAAGGGTGAACATTGGGCAAGAGGATACCATGTATGAGTGGAGTAGAATGATGAGGACAATAAGCCTTGGTTGTTTGAAAAAATTATTGGTGTTAGGATACGATGAATTGCTTGTTAGGATGAATGAGTTAGGAAGGGGTCTCAAAGGATTCAATATTATGGAACTAGACAATAATTCAATAATGGCTCTTTTTAAGGATTTTTCCCATATGGTGTGAGATGACTGTCTCAAGAGAACCTATCGTGATTCCTTGGAAAGTGTAGTGATTCCCATCCTACTAGAAGCTCGTGTATGACTCTGTGAAATATATGGTGATGGGGCCCAATGTGTGTAACCATTCAACATCCAAAATAATGTCACAACCACTCATTTATATTTAAAACATGTGAGATTTCAAAGAATAATCATGATTTTGAAGGCATGCATTTTTACAATGACCCCCACATTTCATGGAATCTCCATTAGAAATCATGATATGAAAGTTGTTCACTGCATGGATATAGAAATGTGTCTTTTAGGAAACTCAATGGTGAATAAATCTATGGATTCTACCACTTTCAATTAGGATAATGACTTTATGATGCTTGATGTAGCCAATCAATTTAAGGGTTTGGTGAGATGAAATACGAGTCAAGGCATGTAGGGAGGTTTGGGGTTCCACATTTGGTTGATCAAAGGAACGAGTGTCATCATCAGGATGAGGCATATATTCTTTATGGAGAGGATCACCATCATCTTCTGAAATGTCCTCATAAATGGTCATAAAAAGTTTCTTCTCCTTACATTTATGCCCAAAGAAGTATTTTTCATCGCAATTGTAGCAAAGGCCTTTAAGTCGATGTCAAGGAAAATTTTAGGGGATAAATTTCACCCATGGGATAATTTTCCATGCTTTTTCCCCGAAAAAGATTCATCAATTTCCATTTTTTTTCTAAAAATGATTCTCCCAAATTCTATAGAACAAAACTATTTTACCTTTAAAAATATCCCAAAATTCATAGAAACTGTATAAAATCCTTAGAAATTTGAATATTTTTACAAACATATCGCCAAACAGTTTATAAATTGAATATTAAGGACTAGTAAGATTCACCAAGGTTTCTACATTTTGAGATAAGTTTCTATCCTCAAAATTATCCTTGGCTTATTTTCTTCCATTTCAACACAAGTTAATTTGTGGATCTTGAGAGGAAGAGAGGGATTCGTGGGATGGGGATAAGGAAGAAATGATGGTTTTTTTATTTGAACATTGACCCCTTATTATGAGATTCCTTGGCTCAATGAATGACTTCAACACAAGTTATAGGGAGATACATTAAGACTTGAGAATACATTTGTTCCTTTAGAACACTAATAAATCATTATTGGAAGAAGGTATTAGATAGACCTTCACTATGGAAAGCAAGTTGCTCAAAATCAAATATGTAGTCTTCCACTATAATTGATTTTTTAAGATTGGTCAAGCATCCCAAATGATGAGTATCAAGTTCAATATAAACTCTATGGGAATTCTTAAGCCAATTCCATGATTTCCATCACTTAGGGTCTAAATACAATACACTAACATGAAGTTTCATTAATTCATTAGTGATTCCATCAAGGTTAACTTCATGAATGTGGGTAACACTTTCGTGAGAATCCGATCTCAAAAATTTCGAATGACATTTTTTTTAGCCGAAGTAATATTTTTTTTCAGCCGAAAGGTATATTTTTTCGGCCGAAATATGTTTCGGCGGAACCTTTGAACGTCAAATCGAATGTTACCATGACGATGCCCTCAATTTTCATGTACAATTTTAGTCAGACGAATTTTTTTCTTCCAGAAAATTCTTTTCGGCCTAAAGATATTCTGGCCAAAAAGATATTTCAGCCAAAAGAATTTTTCAGCTGAAATATTGTTTTGGTTGAAACATTCTTTCAGTCGAAAAAAGGTTTATATATTACTCGCACATCATGACTTTTACATTTTTTCTGAGTTCTTGGCAGATGTTTTGTCTGTGTGAGAGTGTTGGCGAGTTCTTGTGTTTCTACGGTTGTGTTGGCACACAATTGTGTTTGCTAGTTCTTGGTACGGTTGTGTTGGCGAGTTCTTGGTAGAGATGTGGGTGTAACGAACCTCCCATTTCGTTATGACAACAAACCTCACATAACAAGTGCAATTTTTTTTTTTTATGTGTGTGTATGTAGGAAGGTAATAATGACATTATACTCAACATCGCAACATGATGACAAACACAACGCATGCAACTCATGCCACAAAAAACATAACGACCTAACATAAAAGCACATCGAGCACCTAGAATAAATGTACGACATTCAACCGACGAAGAATAAGAATGACTACCTGCACGTCCTACCCTGCAATGGTTAGGACCTCCAGGACACATAAGAAACGCTCAAGCCCAGGTTCTCATCAATTTTGACCATTTAAATTCTCAAGGCTAGCAACTGTTCTGAGGAACAAGGAGGTGTCTACATCCTGCTCGACACAAGTAGACCAAGCCTACTAAGCTAAGGACAATCATCCTAACAACCCCACGCACCCAAAATTAATTACACAAGTAACTAGAACCCTTATAGTGAACAAACCAAGCATATTAAATGTTTACAAAACCAAGTACAAACATTAATTAAAGTGAACAATAACACCCTCAATGGGAAGTGCAAGATAAAAACAACTTCGTCAACAACCCAACCATTAATCAAGGCTAAATGGTCAATATCTATGATTTAAATTGGCGTTAATTACAGATCAATTATCCAATCTAAATCCCATTAGTCAACGAGTAACCAACCGAACTTAACATGAATTATGACTCAAATTTAGCGAGTCTGAGTTACCAATTAGGCGATATCTATAAATCCAACTAACCATAAACTTGAATAACAACATTAACATTCTTAAAGTGGAATGCTACCTATAGCACTTATGAACAGTTATACCTCAACATTAGTCTAGATATAATGAATGAATTAACCACACTAGTTGTTTATTATCATTGAGGAGGAAATGTCAGCTAATAACATTGTTGTAGAAAATCAACAAGGTAATTACATATATGTTACATAACAATTTATTACAGCAGTTAACAAGGCATTTAACATAATGATTAACATAAACAATTAATTGAGAAATAACAGGGTAGTTTGCATGACTATTTTCATAACAAGTATTATAGCACTAACAAGACGATTATCATGTTAATTAACATAACAATTAATATAACAGTAGCGAGGCAATTTATATGATGGTTAACATAACGATTAATAGCGCAAAAACAAGGCAATTTACATAACTATTAACCATTTAACTCGCTGTGGCATTTAATCAATAAGTAGGAATCTGTTGACCATTCACAGTGCTATAGCAATTGTTCTGGCATTTAGTAAGGCAATTAATATAGCATTTAACAGTGCAATTAACAAGCCAATTAACTGTAGCGATTGTTCTGGTAAATTCATGGTCATTTAACAACAAACTCAGTGGTATACATAGTAAAAACTCAGAGATAAAAACATGTTGTAATCAGTGATGGAATCGCTTGGATTCAGTGAATAATACACTATAGATTCAGTGGTAAAACATGGTGTAAACTCAGTGATGAAAACACGTCGAATTCAGTGATAGGACCGCTTTAATTCGGTGGTATGAATACTATAATTTCAGAGATAAAAACGAGCTGTAATCAGTGATAAATCGCTTGGATTCAGTGATGAATACACCGTGACTTCAGTTGGAAATCGTGGTGTAAACTTAGTGATAGAAACACTCTAAAACAAGCTAAAAACGTTGATCTACACAGTCTGTTTTTAAATTCCAACCATGGTCATTCCCAGCAAAACAATCACCAGTTTTGAAGGAGAATTCGTGGGCATTTAACAACAGTCTATGTCATTTTTTTAAAATAAAAAACGTGGGTAATTTAACAACAATCTCTTCACGTTTTAAAGGCAAAAATTGTGGGCATTTATACAACAGTCTGTGTCATTCTTTAAGAGAAAAAACGTGGGTGATTTAATAGCAAGATCTTCACATTTTAAAGGCAAAAATCGTGGGCATTTAAACAACAGTCTATGTCATTCTTTAAGAGCAAAAACGTGGGTGATTTAACAGCAATATTTTCACATTTTAAAGGCAAAAATCGTGGGCATTTAAACGACATTCTATGTCATTCTTTAAAAGAAAAAACGTGGGTAATTTAACAGCAACTCGGTCACGTTTTGGATGGCAAAATCATGAGCATTTACACAACAATCACAGTCTCAATTTAAAAGAGGAAAAACATGTACAGGGACACACCAAAAGGACATTCATGGCTATTCGTATTTAAAATATGCAGAATGATGTGCCCAAAACGCACCGGAAGGAACTCCATGTTGCCATCATCATTTAAAAGGGAAAAACGTTGGCAAAATGCAGACATGGAAATAAATTCGTTTTCCATTGCCAGAATACCAATGCCACACAGACAGGAATACAAAAAATGTTTTTCATCTCCCAGACACCAATATAAAATGCAGATAGGAAATCAAGCGTTCTTCTCGTTGCCAGAGTACTAATACAATGCAGACATGAATACAAAAAAAAAACGTTTTTCATCTCCCAGACACCAATATAAAATGCAGATAGGAAATCAAACGTTCTTCCCATTGCCAGAGTACCAATACCATGTAGACAGGAATACAAAAACGTTTTTCATTTCCCGGACACAAATATAAATGCAAACAAGAAATCAAATAAAATGTTTTTCCATTTCCACGATACCATTATAAAAATTGCAGACCTGAAATCAATTTGTTTTTTTTCTTTCATTGCCAGAATATAAAATAATAAAAATGAAGACATGAAACCATTGTGTTTTTCCATTGCCACAATACCCAAAAATTTGCAGACATGGAATCAATCCGTGCTTCCATTGCTATAACCCCAATACAGCGCAGACAACAGTAAGAGAATGCAAGGATCTAATGGGAAAGTTCATGGAATGATTGCAGGGGTTCTATCAGTCAAGGCATAGAGAAAACCAACCAAGGCACCAAATAATCAACGTGCAGAGGTCGTTGCCAAATGGCGGAATCAACAATCAACCAGGGACAAACATCAAGGGTAGCCAACTAACCGGTTTGTCCTTTGCTCATCATCCTCACACAGAAAAGCAGGGCATTGAGATCCATAGGTCTTTTAACGCTAAGGCAATGACTATAGATCAGGCTCTTGGCCGACTGCTCAGGCGAGCACTGGTGAGCTAGGGATGAAGGATAAGCAACCATGAAGGTCACAATCAACACAGCAAGGTGGTCAAGACATGCGGGAAAACGAAGGCCATGGGAGTGAACAACCATCGAGCTAGGCTAAGGAAAGATTCAATCATCAATTTAAAAAAAACATCAGTTTACTTCTCCATTAAATAAGTAGATCCAAGTATAAGTCATAATACATTCTACATACAAAAATGGAGAGAGCGTACCGTTGCCTGATCGCCCGCTCTGAATGACATCCCACGTGCTCCGTTCAACTCCTTCTCGCCGACCGTCGAGACTTCACCGGTACCTCCCAGCCAATGCTAGGGGTACTCTTCTTCCCCCTTATCCCCCCGAGCCGTAAAGGGGCCACACACTCACTATCCAGAGATTTTGACTAGCTCCCAACTTGCCTCGCAAGGCCGAGCTACCACTCCTCACCGAGCTGGGTATCCCAACTCCCACAAGTTAAGTCAGTCAAGAAGATATTTCTGTAGTGTAACGTTACGCAAAACAGAAGATCCCCCTACCTCCATCTCCTCCCTTCATTATATAGAGTTTCGTGGTTCCTTAATTTCCTAAAATCTCGTTTAATTAAGTTTTAAAAATTTAATTCATAAAAATTCATCTCCGTACAAGTGTCCCCCATCCCCTACATCCCTCCATAAATTAATTTCTTTAATTAATTAATTATCTTTATTTCCCTCACCCACCTAGAGTTACTCCTAGAATCACTCCTAGGTGTCTCCAAATTCTCTTACAGTTTTTAATGGCTTTCCCTATTATTAAATTGCTAACTTAGTTTAAATTAGAAAGCTCTTAAATGGTAGATATTTTTTATAAGTTTGACTTTCCGCTTTTTCCCTTGTTCTCCTTTTTCCCTTTTTATGTTTACCTCTTTTCCTAGTTTCCTAGAATTTTAGATTTTCCCTCTTTCCCCTTTTTAATTAGAACTCAAAAAGGCAGGTGTGGAAATTAACCATTTTTCCCTTTTCTCATTTAATTAGTATTTTAAATTATCAAAATAATAAAACACTAATTCCCCTTTTTCTTTTAAATTTTATTCCAACAGATTTTTTTTATTTCTTTTATGAATAAATTAACTTTCTTATTCCCTTCGTGTTACAAGATTTAACGAAGAGTATAATTATTATTTATGTTGTTTTTATTTTTATTATTTTTATTATTTTTATTATTATTATTTTTTTTAAATTCTTAACACAATGTTCATCCTAAGGTCATCTAGGTTCATTCATTTTATCAAAAATAATGCGACGTGCCCTTTAGGACGCACTAGGTGCTCCAAGGGTGCCACTCACCTCATATGTTCCCTTGCGCGATGTGCCCTTCAGGATACACCACGTGCTCCAAGGGTGCCACTGACTGACTTGGTAGACATTAATAACCCCTGGAGTCAATACTCCACCAAGTGAACTTGTGGGAGACTAAGGGCCTCTAAGGAATAAGGCCCCCGTCTTATTGTGTGCCCCTTAGAATCATCATGAGCGACTGTCGCAGTCTTCCCTCATGGTATCGTGGGTCCTCTCAAACTAGGTAAACGTTAACCTACAGTTCGAGCCATGGCGGGAGTGCTAGTAGGTTGTAGTAGGGTTGTTGTCCACACCTCTCCCTCAACATCTCTAGTAGTTGTATGTGACCCCTTTACTCCACATGTGAGTCTGGTCGGCAAGCTATCATCAGCCTGCATCATCAACAAATCATGTCAGAACATATCCATATCATATCATCTAATCAGATGCACTAATATCACAGTAAAACAATCAAACCCCATGGTACACTCCCTGACTCGATCCAGAGTCCAAGGGGTTCCATCGATGTCTTTGCATCCTTGAGGTCCAAAATCCTGCACACTCAGTAAACCGAGTCAATAGCACCTGTCTATGTTAATGCAGTAAAACAACATGTCATCAACCCATAATGCCTCATAATCAAAATCAAAAGTTTTAATAGCATAGTAATCCGAATCACTTGCGAGCAAGTGTCCTCAAAGAATAAGTTCGCTCAGTGTGCCAGAGCGGGATGTTACAGTGGGTCTTGGAGTCTGTGGAGGTGTGGGTGTTGGAGTCCTGAGGCTACAGAATTTAGGTAAGTGGCTATAAATTTAAATTAAATTAAATTAATTATTGTTAATTAAATTAGCAGAGTGTTATATAACAGCCTGTGTTAATTAATTTAAGAGTTTGTGTTATATAATATAACACAATGTGTTATATTATATACCACAGTGTGTTATATAATATAACACAATCTCTGTTATATAATATAACACAGACTCTGTTATATTATATAACACACTATATTATATAATATAACAGAGTCTGTGTTATATTATATAACACAGACTATGTTATATAATATAACACAGACTATGTTATATAATATAACATGTCTTATATTATATAACAGACTCTGTTATATAATATAACACAGTATGTGTTATATTATATAACAAAGACTGTGTTATATAATATAACACAGTCTGTGTTATGTTATATAACACACACTCTGTGTGTTATATTATATAACATAGTATGTGTTATATTATATAACAAAGACTGTGTTATATAATATAACACAGTCTGTGTTATGTTATATAACACACACTGTGTGTTATATTATATAAAACACACTGTGTAATTGCAAATATTAGGAAATCTTGTGTGTTGCATTGTTTAGTTCATATTTCTTATTCATTAAGTCAGTTTCATATTCAGAAGATTTGAGCATAAAATATTAATTGTAGATGTTAGAAAATAACATGACTATCCTCCCCATCAGTTGTCAGTTTTGAAAGACTAAAATCCACTAGTTTTCCATTCAAATCGTTATCTAACAGGATGTTGGCGGTCTTGATATCCCTATGAATTATTTTGGGGGTGCAACCTATGTGCAGGTATTCGAGTCCTTGAGTAGAAACCATGGGTGGATAAGTATTACACATGATTTGTCCTTCCTAATATTAAGTAGAAATCTAAATATTTACTCCTATTTTAATGTAATCGATACTCAATTTAGATCACCAAAACTGTTAAGAACCAAACATCAATATAGCATAGAAAAACCTCAGGAAAAGTACTCAACGCCTTGAAAAAGAGATAATTTCAGATAATAAGCCTCTTCGAGGGGGCAACCTCCTTTTACCCCACTTAAATGTTCAAGTACAA
>ML836571.1:23445-46709 GCA_009831015.1 Picea engelmannii | reverse complement strand
ATATATAAGTTATGTCTTCTTGAAAGAACATTTTTTCAGATTCACCAACAACTTCTCCTATTGCAATCTCCTCAACACCATCTTTAAGTGCCTCAAATGCTCCTCTTCAATCTTACTGAAAACTAGAATATCATCCAAATACAAAATCACAAACTTACCAACAAAATATTTAAGTACTTCATTCATCAGCCTCATAAATGTACTTGGGGAATTGGTTAATCCAAATGGCATAACTAACCACTCATACAATCCTTCATTCATTTTGAATGTTGTCTTCCAGCCATCTCCCTCTCTCATCCTTATCTGGTGATAGCCACTCTTCAAGTCTATCTTGGAAAAGTGATTTTCTTCACTCAAGCAATCCATCAAATATTCCATTCTAGGTAAAGGAAACATATACCTGATGGTTATCATGTTTATGGATCTTGAATCTGTGAACATTCTCCAACCTCCATCTTTCTTTGGAATCAACACAGATGGTACTGCACATGGGCTCAAGCTTTCCCTTATCAAACCTTTATCTAACAACTCTTGGACTTGATTCTTAACCTCTTCATTCTCTTGAGGTACCAACCTATATGCTACTTTATTTGGAAAAATTTATCCTTGAATAAGGTCAATGTGATGATGGATACTCCTGATGGGAGGTAAGG
Organism: Picea engelmannii; assembly: GCA_009831015.1. Classification (NCBI taxonomy): domain Eukaryota; kingdom Viridiplantae; phylum Streptophyta; class Pinopsida; order Pinales; family Pinaceae; genus Picea; species Picea engelmannii. The sequence continues at coordinate 46,056 of ML836571.1, read as the reverse complement.
AGTGAGTTAATTCATCCACCACAATATTATCAAATTCATCCAACAACTCTTGTATTTCTACAGTAAAACCATCCATAGAATTTTTTGTAAGGATGACTCTTGTCTTTCTCATAATGGAAAATTGCATTTCTTTGTCTTTCTTGACTTCTTTCAAGAGTTCCTTCCCACTCATGAGAAGTATGATAAGACTAGCTTCCTCCTTAACTCCTTTATCTTCTATTGGCAGTAACATATGCTTACAACCACTCTTCTCAAGGGTATAAGTATTTTGTATTCCATCATGTATGACATTTCTATCATATTGCCATAGTCTTCCCAACATAACGTGACAAACATCCATAGGTATGACATCACACATAATTTCATCTTTATAACCTCCTATTTTAAATTCAACTTTGCATTATCGACTTACCATGACTTGGTGCCCTTTCTGCAACCACGATACTCTATATGGACTCAAATGTGCAACTGTCTCCAACTCCAATTTCTCTACCATCTCTATGGATCCAAATTATCAGTTCTTTCACTACCTATGATCACCTTGCATACTCTATCTCTGGTATTGCAAGCAGTTCTAAACAGATTGTTTCTCTGGACTAGATATCTTACCTCTTTCTCTGGTTTCATGAGAAATTTCCTCATCATGAGTGATCTCCCTTCTTTCTTTGCTTCTTCTTCTTCTACATTCCTCTTTTTTGCTTCAGAAATGTGAGCTTCTCCAGTCCCTGCATCCTTCTTCTTCTCAAGACATATGCCCCATCTTTCCATAGGCATAACACTTCACTTCTCCTCCTCTAATTCTTCCTCTTCCTTTCAGAAAATAGTTCTTCCACTATAGTGTCCTCCTATGGAACTTCCTTCTCTTTCTGTCTGGTTGTGATACTTTCCAGCTTCAGCTCTGGGTTCCTGGAATTTCTCTTGAACAATTCCTCTACCTCTGTTTGGACTCTTCCATATGTTTCGTTGACTTTGTTTGTTGGTCAACTTTTCTTCTGCTTTCAGGGCTACCTAATAAGAATGCTCCATTGTTCTCATTGTCATCATGTTGATTTCATCATGAATCTCATATATCAGGCCATTAATATACATGGAAACCTTTTCTTCATCATTCTCCCTATGTCTTGCTCTGATGTTCAATTTGTAGAACTCTTCGGTGTACTCCTTTACCGACAAACCCTTCTGTCTCAGATTCTGCAATTTTCTAAACAGATTTATCTGATAATATTTGGTTATGAATTTAGCTTTTAACTTAGCATTCATTCTATCCCAGCTCTTAATTTTCGACTTACCTTTGCATCATATGTTAGCTTGCAACTCATCCCACCATAGCGTTGCATGTCCCTTCAATCTGGTCACAACATGCTTCACCTTCTTCTCATCATTAATCTCCTCATAATCAAAGTACTTGTCCAAAGCACGTATCTAGTCAAGTAGCTCTTCAACATCTAAATTTCCTTCATACATTGGGACTTCTATTTTTTCTATGGCTCCCATTTTAACAATAACTCTCAACAACCGCTCCTCTGTAGCTTGTTCTCCTGCAACTTCTTTTGCTTCAACATATTCACTCTCATATTAGTTGATATCACCAACACCAAGTGCTCTTCTTTGTGCCATCTCCATGACATCCAATCTCGCACGAAGTCATCTCATCTCTGCTTCCATAGTTGGATTTGCTAAAGGTCTATATCTGTGTCTTCTCGGTGGCATGGTTCCAATTTTTCTTTCACACAGAGCTTAATTTGGGATCTGATACCACTTGATGCAAACCCCCACCACTCCCTGGGGCCTATGCGACCTCTCAGTCTAGGATCATTTGAATTCAGGAGTTGAATTAGATCTCAGGCCGTTGTTGCACCCTCAAAACTCTTATTCACAAGTCCTTTACCTTTTTTCCCACACAAAAATGAAAGTTGTGAGGGTCTTGATTCATCAACAGAATCCTCCACATGACTTCGGGCCAAAACCCATGGGCCAAAATTCCCTTTTTCCCAAAATTTGAGACTTCGAAGCCCTAGGCTTCAGGAGCTCCAACAACAACACACGACATTCCTCCGAACGTCGAATTCACGGATCGTCGAATAGAAGAGAGGATCAACAGTCCACAACTCCCATCGTGATCTTACGGTTGGGAAGAACTTCATAATTTTGGGCTTCGTAGGTTTCGCCCACTCCAACACACTACACTCTTGGAGCGTCGAACTCTGAACCAACAGATCAGACGGTCTATTACTTTCCTCAGATCGACGGCTCCCGTCAACTCCACAACTACAGACTTCGAAACTTTTCAAATCACCACACTTCAAATCCCCTAGAGTGTCGAACGGGAGAACTCACGAAGGGCCCCAAATCGACGGTCCACACGTCCTAGCAGATAGACAACTCAGATATATTTTGGGCTTCAAGACTTCAGGTGTCTTTCTGGCACTATCCTTTACAACCTCCAAATGTCGAACTAGTGGAGGTAAGATATGTTCTCCATGTGTCCCTCTCTGACCAATGACCGAGATTAACTCCGGACTCTAGAACTTCGGGAGTTTCGCCTCTTTCGCACCCAACACACAAAATCTGTCAAACTTGCGAAGTTCGAAGGACTTCAAGGGTTTAAATCCCGTGCTACTTCTCCATATATGATGGTCACAAGAGATCCTGACCTTCCCCGACTGGATCTCATCCACTCGACCTTCAAATGGGATAAATTTCTCCCTCCAAGGAAAAATTTGTCTACTATTTCTCCTGAGCTTGATCGCTCGAGGTGATTCGAACCTCTGAGGCACTCTTTGTGCCCTATGAAATTCTAAAAGTATTTAGACTTAGATATTTTTCAAAAAACATCTCCCTACGAACTCCTTGCGTTCGTCTTCCTTGAGACTTCCTCAACACTTAGACTAAGTTTCATCCTGGTGCACACCTTGCACGGGTATTCTTCAAACTTTTACACTCCACTGAGTATCTGTGCACTCCTTGCACTTGTTTTTTCCAAAGCTTCACACTATCTATTTTAAGCTTCTGAGTCAAACACGACTCTGCCTTTGCACTCCTTGTGGGCACTGTGCACTCCTTGCACCATAGTTTCAGAAGAGAAACAATTGAAACTTATGGAACATCAAAGGTTCACACACTTAATCATGAAATGCACACTCGGGCATATAAAACATAGAAAACAGAAAGCATAACATGTACTCAATGAACTCAGAGACAAACAACACCATACATTTGGAATCAAACCTCTCTGGTTATATTCATTCAAAAAAATATGTACATGAGTTATTACAACTCTCTGCTCCTTCTCAACAACTCTCAGCAACAACAAGTAAACTTCAGTAGATTTCTACAATGACTTTCAATAGCCTTAACAATAATATTCACAAGCCTCATTTGGGCATAGATTACATATATTTATACACAAGGGGATTCTTGAGCCTTCCCTCCAACCTACTCAAATTCTGTCCTATCACAATTAATACATTATCCTACTTAGCCTTATTACAATAAATGGTAATTATGCTTGGATATGAGCTGATGCTCAGTATCTGTACAATCCTAACTTGCATTAAAGAAAATACAATCTCCCGGATTTTTTACAATTATGTCATCCTCAAAACATTTAAAAAGGTCTTTAATTACAATGCTTTCAAAATAGAAATGGCGCGCTCTCCTTTTTGGATCCCAAAAGAATTTTTTGAATGCACTCTTGATGATGAGTTGTCCTCTACTTGGATTGATGATCGTTGATGACGATGCTCCTGCATCAGTTAGAAAAGTATTGGTGTGTATAATATGGAATATTCATATAGAGTAGGTTTGAACCCAAAACAAATTCCATTTGATGCATCAAAATGGATTGAGAATATTTTGGACAGTTTTTTGGACCTAATTTTCCAAATTGGGACCTACCGCTAAAATGGATCTACAAGTTGATTCCTCCAATTTTTCCACCCAAAAAACATCGATATATAAAACAAATTATATAATGATCCAATCTAGATCACTCGAACTAAACAATGTCCCATTGATAACTAGACTGATTTAACTATGGAGGATTTAGTAATCCCAAAACAGAGTTTAGCTTCAATGGGAGATGGAAAAGGGAAAGACCTTAAGATGGAAGAGATAGCTACTCCAAGTAGTCTAGAGATATATTATCATGGGGTGATCAGAATATCCCTAATATTATGGATGATTTAATAGATCTAATTGTGATTGCTTACAATGAAAGAAAAAATACAGTTGTAAAATAGACTTAGAGTAAAAGAAGAATTGACTTGGATAACACAATGGTTTGCACAACTTAGAAGCAAGTGTTATATACTAAAAGGGAAAATTTTATAGAATTATTATTAGCTAGACTTTCTATTGTCCATGCCACTTTGGACAAAGCACAATCATTAGTTGTAGATGTATAGAAGCTTGAGAAGAAAATTTTATTGTTAGAAAATCAAGTGAAATATTATAAATCTACACAATGACTAATACAATTTTTATAAAGCATGTTTTAAAGATGGATGAATCTAATGCTCATACTAAAAACGATTTAAATTATGAAATGGTATTTTAATTATAGGAATTAAGTTTACAAATTTCTATTTTATATAAATAAAAATATTTTGTGGAAGGAAACACAAGGGAAAACTCAGAATAAACTAGAGTTTATTAAACAAATTTAGAAGCATAGGAAAGTAGAATCTCACAATATCATAATTCTAATTAAAGAAGAATTGCATGGCATTAAGCAAGATCTAAGCTTCTAGTATAGGGTATCTCATGAGGCTCAGAGACAAATAGAAGATGAATGGTTGTTTTATATTAAAATTTGGGATTTTATTGAAGACACCACCAATCGGTGTAAACTTCCTTCCCTTGGCCCACCTGAAAATTTCCACCCAGATGATCAAGTTGTGAAATTATTTGAAGAATCACTCCAGAAACACAAATTATCTATTCAAGGGATATCAAATATGGAAAAAGGTCATCTCCAGATATTTTTGACTAATGAAGCTAAAAGAAAAACACAAATTCAATGCGCCTTTTCTAAAATGGAAAAATATATCAAAAGATTCTCTATGCAATTAGCAACTTTGAGGGTCCCATGTAGGCAACATATTTTTCTTCATTTTGATTTATTTAAAAAATTATTTAAACAATGTGAAGTATATGACAGAGCGTTAACTAAATAACAACCCCCTAGTTCACCTGGTGGTTAAGTTATAAGTTGGTTATTGTAACTAATTTTCAAATTTGTATTTATGGAGAAACATAAGAAGTAAGAAAGGATTTTTTGAAAAGAGATTTTTGATACAACGATTTTGTAAAGAATATTTTTGACATTCTAGTCAATATTGAGAAGCCAATCATTGGCCAAGAAATTCATCACTAGAGAAATTTGTTCCTATCTATAGTGGGTTGTAGATTACTTTGTGACTCATTGAATAGTGTAGATGTTCTGTAAGAAATTTGATTTTTTTCATTTTCGAGTATTTTGGGGCATTGTTAATATTTCTTCTATTTCTTTCTTCAACAAATCTTAATTGTTTGGATTGGAAATAAGTTATATGTTTTAAGTCAATATTTTTTCTTTTATTATAATATTTGTTATTTTATCTATCAAATTTCTATAGAACTGATTCTCATATTTTCTTAGGGAAAAAGAAATAGTAAATTGGACCCTTGTATTTTTTTCAAGTATTCTTAGATAGTAGTGTTATCGCACAAATTGTAGGTTGGGAAAAGCTCGACCCAATCCATGATATGGTGATAACTATGGGAGAGTCTACCCAATGTCACCTTAGATAAACCCTCCCCTCACTTTAGTGAAGGATAAATCCAACACAAGGGGAGCATCCCGGTTGACCCTAGGGGGAAATGAGATGAATAGTGACGTTAAGGAAGTGAATCCCCTATAGGTCAAGTTGTGGAGAGATGGAAGGATTGAGATGAAGTCTCATGTATGAGGGAAGGTTTCCAAGAAGTAGTGTACTTGTAGAAGATAGTTGTACCTACCTGAGACACAAGAAGAGATGAACATACAAGCCTAAATATCAAGTGGAAAAAAAATTTGATCTTTATGTCCCAAAATACTGCAGTAAAAAAGAATACATATTAGCAAGGAACAAAGTTAATTACTGCAGATATGACCATTCAAAGCATCATAGATTTATTGAGAAATGAAGCACAAAACAAGTAGATTAGTTCCCAATACTTTAGCACAAACTTTAGTGGTATTAGAGGGATGTTGTATGATGTTATTGTAGAGATATTGTAACATCTTTATGGCTGTAGAAAAATATTTCTACAGAAAAAAAAATTCAACCAAAAAAAATTACGAGTAAACCACCCAAAAGATGCTAAATGACAAGTAGATTATTATGGCAACTTTCTAGCAAATTTTGACGATTGAAAAGAGAGGAAAAGTAAAAGTTTGAGAGAAATTTGTTGCAGCCCTAATGTATGTAGATTTAATGTTATAATAGCAGTAGATATCCTTATCCAAACAAGATTTCCTATGGACCTTAGCAAGCTTAAAGCACATAGAATAAATTCCAACTAAGACAATTTCGATATCTCATATTTTCATGTATACCAATGCAATGATTTTATTTCTCCAATGCAAGAGATTAGTGGCTAAAACTATTGTGTTATGGAGTATTTAAATGAATGAGCTAGCTTTTCCACTTACTTAGGGGTGCAAACCCTTTTACTCCCTAAAGAATGCAAGGCTAGCAAGGAACTACTAGTAGGGTGTAAGTCCTTTTACTCCTCCTAGTAACCCTTTGTGCAAAAATTAATTCAAGACAATTATGATAGGATTAGTGGGGTTCTATGCCCTTATACTCCCCAAGAGATTATCAAATCACCCTTGCAACTAAGAAAGAATGCAACAACAAAGCAAAGATTCCTTACCTAGTCCAAGCATCAACAAGATAAACTCCTCTTTAACCAAGAAATATCTACCACAACGCAAGAATTAGCCTCCAAGAGAGAGAGTGAATCACTTCTCCATCCAATAGAAAAGACAACCCATCACATGATCAAGTAAAAGAGAGAGAGAGATGTAAAATTTCCCAATATGGGCGCAAATTTCAGCCAAGTATCTTCTCCAAGATGGGAGAGCTATGGTCAAAATGAAATAGAAATGATCCTTATTTATTCAAATCCTCCTAAAAGTGTTTTCCCACTTAACTTTAGGGTAAACTACAAATTAAGGTGTCAACAACCCTTACTTTTCCTCTTTACAACTTTAAATTTGATTTTGCACATAAGAAAACCCTAAAAGAAGCATGACATCACCCCTTTAGGGCAACATTTTGGCACTAGGAGCAAGTCATTGAGATTGGAGGTGAAACATTGGGCCTCCAAAGGCCTCCCTCTCATGTTCTAGGGTCTCCTTCATCAATCCAAGGCCTCTCTCCATCAAAAGGTTCCAAGTGTCAAGTCAACACCACCACCACTCCAAACCCTAGCCCTAGGGTGACATCAAGCCCTTCAAATGCTACATTTTGACCTCCAAAGACAAAACGTTGGGCTTGTAGGGAGAGTCTCTCAATATTCCAAAGGCTTTCATCATCATCCGGTGTGCGGGGCATGGTACCCACCCTGTGGGATTCATGACCCAAGGAATCCCAAGCTAGGCTTGTTCCTCCAAAATTGTCCACCAAGCAAGGTCCTGCAAAGATAATGAATACACCCTCCAAGGATCTAAATTCAAACATATCATGATAATTAAATCAAATCAAAAAAAGAGTCGCCTAAGCATGTGCATCAAAAACTACCTCATCAAATTAAACAAGTGCTCAAAGACCATATGCAACTTTCCAAGTTTAGGTATGGGATGGTTGACAAAGTGACCTATTGGGTGAATCATCCCCTAAGTTGAGTGTTTCCTAGGTGGACCCCCCTCTAAGCCATGTGAATAAGATGAAGTGGAAGGGGAAAGGATTTTGGGAATGGGGTTCATGACACACAAGGGATCATAGTGTCTCATTTATGGGTGCCTTTGTAGAGGGTGAGTTGCACCTTCATTTTCAATGCATCATTTTTCTAAGCCCATTTTTTTCCTTTTGTTCTTTTAATATGTTTCTAGGTTGAATCCAAGGTGGGGATTCTACCTAATCATGAAAAACAATGCCCACTTTGACTCTACCCCGGTCACATTATGCTTCCCCAAGTTGAAGATAATGTGTGGGACTTCTACCTAAGCATGAAAAACATTACCCACACATGCTCTACCTTGGTTGGAATTTTTTGCATTTGTTATTTTTCACAGGTCCCATCAGTTTCTTATGAGAGACATTTCATTGTCCTCATGATCCCTAGGGGATCGTATATAAGGTTCATGATTGGCTTGTATATTTTGTCAGCTACAAGCCTCTAGGCCTTCAGCCGCTTCATCCCATGAAATGAGGGACAATCCCTTCTTGGGTCAGTGCCGAAAATCCCAAAAGATAAGGAGGCGAGGGGATGAAGTGTGGAAAGTGGTAAGTATGATTAGGAATGGCATGATGAATTGTCAAGGGGACCTCCCAGTAGCAAACTCATCCCTAAGGGTGACCACTTACTAGGGCGCAATGTCAACCACCAAGGTGAAACAGGGCAACGAGCATAACTTCCAAGTAGATGTTACATAATCAAAAGCATCTTTTAAATGCAACAAAATCAAATAACTCAAATATTGAAATGACACTCACCAAAATACCTTGCTTGTACCTCATGGAGAAACAACCAATTTCTTCCGGAAGCAAGCTGGTGTGGCGAATACCATCGTGATGAATCTGAGATATGTGGTGGTGAGGTGGGCCTCTATCTGTGCAAGTGGATTTTGTTAGCCATTTCTCTCTCGGTAATCCATGTCTTCAACCTGAGGGCCTCAAGGCATAATCTTCTTAGTTATCCCTAGGAAATGGGGATAACAAGTTGAATTTTCCGTATTTATATAAATATCTTTGAAAACAATCAAAAGAAATTAAAAATAAACTTAAATCTCATCAAAAGGTTGTTCGGCCATAAATGTAGAGGGTTTCTCTACACCATATAGGAAAGAGTATGAAATAGTCTAATTGGGCCTCTTTTCTAGGTTAAACCCATGTTGTTGATGCTTGGGTATTTTCCCCATCAACTTGAAATTAGCCCTCCTATTCAAGAGCATCCTATGATGAACTTGTTTTAAAAGTCCTTTCATAATCGATTAATCAATAATAAAGATTTTGTAATAGAAGTGGTAGACCAAAGATCAATATCCCCTTAGCTTGACAGAAGTGGTGATCAATATCAATGCATATAGGAAATTTGTGGTGAAATATCTCAAAACTGATAAATGGATATGCAAGAGTGTATAGTAAGCACCTTGAAAAACACAACTCCTAATGCTTGCAACATTGTCTAGACGAGGGAGAAATTATGTTTCTTTTTCCAAACCTGTAAAATGAGTATAGTATAGTTTAATAAAGATATTTTCCTATTATTTTATATGGTTTTATACTTTATCAAAAAAAAATCCAAGACTTCACAATGTTGTATAATTCAGTGAAAGATTCACCAAGATTTTATAATTTAGTGAAAGATTTTACAAGATTATATATTCCAGTAAAAGATTTGCCAAAAAATCATGTATACATATATGATAAAATAACCTTCAAATTTTCCTATGTATCATGGGGATTCACCATTTATTATATATACAAATCTAAGGGGGGTTCATACAATTTCCCCTAAAGGAGGACATCGTCAAGATAATAGACCAATTCTCAAATAGGATAATTATAATTGCAATATATTTATGGTGCTTATTAAGAACATTAATATGAAAACCTATGTTGAATTACTTCAACATTCCCTTTGTTGATTTAGTGGGTATGCTAGTAATACGAGACACAAGTTTACACGTGTTCATAACTTAATTACTCTTTAAAACCTCCTAACACACAAAAATTATAATGACCTTGGTATTTTCATTTCTGCCGTGTTTAAATATAAAAATCACATTGTAAAGAATATTTAGGTTAATTCCCCATATTTATTTGAGAGACATTATTTCTCTTACAGGATGGTAAACAACAACATCGTCATCAAAATGAAATGTTTAAAGGAAAAAAAAAACTAACATAGATCTATTTTAACTCAAAACTTTAAATGACAAAATAATTAGTCATGATTTTTTTAAATGTCTCTCTATTCTTATTAAATCTAAGAATGAATTTTTTTCACAATAATAATTGTTTTATATTATCAAAATTGTTGCATCTAGAACCATTCAACATTCTTATATATTTTTAATTTTTTGAATATTTCTACTTCTTATATATGTTTTTGTTCGATGAGGAATGAAAGAAGGAAAAAATGACTTAAGTAAAGGGTTTAAAGAACATTGTTTTCGAGAGATAACTCTCAGGAAAAGTATAAGAAAGCACCACTATAAGTCCATTAGCCAAAGAATAATCCTACAGGAAAATGACTTTAATAGGGATATTTTTTGAAACAGAGAAATAAAATATAACAGAAAAAAGAAAAAAAAAAGCTGCACGAAATACATACAAACATTTTCATTTCAATAATAATGAACGATATAACTAATTCTATAATAAATTAATATAATTAATAGCAAAGAACTAATTACAAAACATAAATAACAAATAGAACAGAAAATGCATTTACATATTTGCTAACATTTATAACAAAGTATTTCAAATAAAAAACAAAGATAACTTGAGCATAATTAGAAATATTTAATATACATTATGAGCAAGCCAATAATAGTAGAATAACCCACCAATTAAGTTGTTCCACAATGTTTCTTCAGCAAAATGTTCTTGGCCTCAAGAACGCTTATGAATTAAACTTAGAAATAATTCACCATATTAATCATCATCGTACTATGGCAGCCAAAAATCCCTTTCAAATTATTCAATTTACATATTTATACAATAATAAAGTGGTACTCTTTTTCTGATTTAACCTTGAAGTGAGTTAGGGCTTAATATATTTACATTTTCTTGATCATAATTCTTCACATTTTCTTGATCATATTTCTTCCCTTGAGTAAACAAATAATTACATAAACCTAAATGGGTAAATACATTTTGTTCCCTGGGCATTTCAAAATAGGAAGTTTGCATTCACATATTTTGATGTACCTTTTATATTTTAGGAAAAGTACCCTTAAATTGAGTCACATTACGAACTTCAGAAGTTAGAAATTCCTGCAGATGACCATAGTCCAAGGAAGAGATGACTTTGACCTCTCTCTCATGCTTATGAATATCTTCTTTAAATTGGTTAAATACCTATGTAGTTGGAAGAATAGTTTGCATGGTATTGTGGTATCTTCCATCAAATCCCAGATTTTAATAAATGCAAGCCACTCCTCCTCTATTTGTTTCTAGGATTCATGTGTGATTCTTCCCCAATGATTAATTCCTTGATCTAGTGCATATAGTTTGTGTTTATTGAGCAACTTGATATTATGCTCGTCATGCCCTCATGCCCTCTGCTTTTTTGAATTTTATTAGTAAAGTTCAATTGATCCTGAACTTTTCCTTGCCACTCCTTCCATATCAAGTTTTCTTTATACTATATAGGAAAGTTCCATACTTAATTCTTGTACATTTAAAACCTTGGAAATGAAATATTTTTTAATTTGAAAATTGATTTTTTCCTCTTCCAAAAATTATTCAATAAAATTGCTTACCATGTTTTGTGTAATATTTGACTCGATTTTCCAACAATGCAATTTGTTTTCCAAGACTTTGAATCTCTTCTGCTTCAACCTTGGATTTATCCATGGTAGCATGAGAGATAGCTAACCCAATTGATAGGAGATCATTGAGTGTAGCTATTTTTGTGCCTATCATTTTCCCCTAAGTGGTACATAGGATAGAAGTATCCAGGTCCACTTTCTTCCTATTTTTTTTTTTTTGTTTGACTGTGGCCTACTTCCTTCTATTGTAAGAAATCATCTCTAAGTCAACTACCTCTTCCATAGGATCTAGTATTGGTTGATCTCCCCGAGATAGGATGTTCTCCAAACTCCCTAGAGTGAGCACTCGCGCCATAACAGGTTCTTTACCTTTAATTGTACCTGATTTAGGGATAACAATATTCTCCACAGTCAAATCTATGGAAATATTGGGAGATGGTGTTGCTTGTTTTTGTGGTTGTTGGTCTACAGGTTTCTCTGTCTATTGTTACCTATGAATGGGTGATTGTTGTGTCTTAATAACAGTAATTTATTTAACCTTTGCTTGATCATTTGCTTCTTATTGGAGCCTCTCTTTTTTCTTTCTACTTTCTATCTTCCTCTTCAATCTTGGCCTTTTCTTCAACTTCTAGTCTCTCCTTTCCTTTCTTCTCATTAACCTATTTCTATTTTTGATCTTCTTCCTCTTCATTTGTCTTTTTTTTATCTCTTCCTCTTTTTGTTGTCTCCTTTCTTTTTATTCCCTTGCTTTTAGCTCTATCTCTTATTTTAATCTGACCTCTTCAACTCTCATTTTCTCTTATTTTTCTTCTTTCCTCTTTCTTTCTACATCAACCAACTATTTCTAATGACCTCCATTTGGTCATTTGATGTCATGCAATAGAAGGAGGGAAATATGGAGATCTCAATTTGGATTGAACATCTTCCCAAACTATTTCATTCTCAAATGGGATATGACTCACCCATTGCTCATGAGTGTATGGCTAGGTCAAAGAAACCATCTCACAATGTTTGGTAACAAGACCAAATGGATCATGTCTTCTGAATTGAACTTGGAGAAGCCTATACTCTAACATGGAGTTTGTTTCTTATCTAACATGCTTATGATTGGCTAAATTATAATGTCCCAAGTTGAAATTGTATGGAACGAAACTTTTATTTTTAGCATCTTTAAGTAGAGAAGCGTTAAAATACTACAATATGGTCTGGCAATCTATCTCACTCAAGATGATTTTGTTAGGCACATACTTGGGTATTGAGTGTGGTGTTACAGTTGCACCATAGATTCTAAGATAGGTATATTTTTCTTCCAAGTACCAATTACCAATGCATTTTACTAGCCTCATATCTTCCTTGGTAAGCCTTGCACACTTTTTATAGAAAATGAACCTATAGAGAGGAACTAAAAACAAACCACAAATCCTTGTATAATTATTTTTATATTTATTCTCCCAAATTACTTGGTAGTAAACATGGATTGGAGACTCAAATATGTGTCGAATCCAATTCACACTAGGAAATATATTGGTTACACAAACAACATCCATAAGATAAGAGGCCATGTAAAATGTGGGCACTACTCTTGGTTTAGCTTTGGACTTATGTGCCATTTATATCATTATATTCAAAGAATGAGAAAGAATAGTTTCCCAAATAAACATATGGCACTTAATAACCATTGTATAGGCTAATGGAAACCATGCATCTTTAAAGTGGGTGAAATTTTGTTCACCGTACAATCTAGCTATTACAACCATTATATAGAAATAAGGTTACCTCAAATTAGTTATTGAATATATATACCATTTTTCTTCCCAAAAAATCTCTTATCCTCCACCCAGCAGCTGGAGAGGATCTCCTCGATGTCATGTTATTTATTAAACTACTCCACAAAACATGTCATCATGTGTGTCCCTAATAGTATCAGTTTGTAATATTTTTCCAATTCAGATAGTAGGTAAGACCCTATGCATCTTTCCTCCTCATTCAAAATGGTCCTATGCTTCTCATCTATGTGATCAATTATCCAATCAAGAGATTTTGAGCAGAGTTCTAGTTGTGACAGAGTGTAAGTGATATTTTTGTATGTTAATTAAAACTAAATCATTTTCACCCCTCATCTTAGGATCACTAGGAGGGATTACATCTGGGTATTCTTCTTCATGAAATATCCTATACAATACTCCATATCCTAGGAAAGGGAGATGGGGACCTATTATCTATATGAGAATCAATATCTYTGTAAATTGGTTTCACTGAGTTTGAAGTATTCTGAACATTCAATTTCAATGGGACCATGTTCTACATGTTCTGTGTGTTCAACAAGTTGTTTCCCTTTAGGGTATTTCTTGGGTGTTTTGGATGAAGACCTCTTAGGAGGCATTATATCTTAGGAGAAAAAATAAATTGAATATTATAGGAAATTTTTGTCAATTTGCAAAAAAAATGGTATTTCTAACCTAAACTCATTCCAAGAAATAAAATGTATAATGACTACTTGCAAATAACTTCAAAAGAATATGATTTTTATTTTCTTTTGGAAACAGAATTTATGGTTTTCAATTTATCAAATTGGATACAACAAAATAATCATTCATTTGCAAACTACAAAGAAGGAATTTGGAGCATACTTGGATGATGAGCAGAAAATTGTTCTATAAAAAAGAAATGCAAGCAAAGTGTTAACGCCTTGAGTATATTCAATCAGTCCTTGTACTTTTTCAGTAGGATACAAGGAAATAGGTATTCAAATAGTTCTCTAATAACTAAAATTAATTATGCACCAGTGAATTAAAAACTAATGACTAGGATTCAAGTGGGATCAAACCTTAGTTCACAACACAAGTTTAAACAACAAATTTCACTTCTAGACCTGATAATTCCCAAATGTTGCATAAATCAACTTTTAATAGAAAAAGAAACAAAATCTTGCACCATCATGACTAAATCATGTTGGAAGATTGGTTGTAATTGATGTTAACTGCAACAAATAGAGAGTGGGTCTTAAAGCTCAGGAGAGATAGAACATGTAGAGGATACATGAAAGAAGGAAGAGCACATGGAAGAAGCATGATTGGATCGAAATCCTTACAGAAATGCATAAGGAAAACTTGTTGACTTAACAGAGAAGTTACGTTACATTTTGGAGAAACCCTGACCGTTGATCGTTAATCACTGGTAAGGATCAACGATCCTTCATCATCGTCAAAAAACATGGTGTAAATACACAAGAACCATATATCTATAGGCATATTAAGTCCCAACCATCATATCGGGAGTGATAATCCTCAATCATAGATCAAATCCAATCATATTTTGGCGATTTCGCCACTTCGGTGACTATTGCAAATAAGGTAGAGGTACGAAGCTATGAAGTGTCAAAGCACCGAAATCCCACCAACCCTTAGATTGAAGGAAGAATTTAGGAATAACCGATTCTTTAGATTAAGCGGTGGAAGGATAGTGTAATCACTTCGACATGTATAACTCCAGGGGAGTTGAACAACTTTAGAGTTGTAATATCCTAGAGTCTTGGACTACCGAAACCCTGAAGACCGTTGATCTAATATCCTTTGTGATATTTCTAGACCGTATGATCGATGGGAAACATGGTGAAAAGGGTGATTAAGTCACATCCATCAATTTCACAAAGATTAAATAATAGTCATTGATCGTGGTCATTCGATGTTAACCCTTCGAACATAAAGAAATTTGAGTCGGCTAGAAATATCGAAGGCCAAAATAGTGAAATAGTCAATCTAATATCCCTTCGGGACCTTTCTCAACCATTTGATCAAGCATTCTAGATCAATGATCCAGGAGGGAGAGATATGCCAGAAGACAAAGATGACACATGGCCCAATCAATTGGTGACAAGTGTCAAGTCCCATTTGGCACATAAGTTCTGCAAGAGTCACGAATCAAGGTGATATGTGGCTCCACATCAGCAAGACCATATCAGAAATGGGTGACACATGGAACACATACCATGGGTCCAATTCAACCTAGGAGGCGTTAGCATGCCACGTCACTTTGGGATTTTATCTCTCTGGGGATGTCTAGCCTCTCTTACCAGCTAAAATTCCAAATTCCCAAAATCCTGAAGGCCCCAATAAAAAATGAGGATCGTCCATATCAATACTTGATCAATTCATAGCCGTTGGATTAAGATATTGGAAGGATAGCGTAAGGGGTACTATCAACCGGCAGCAATCGGTTTCCTACACTTTATGACCACTTCGGTAGGTCAAACTCCTGAAGAGTGCAAGGATAGCTTGAAGGTCGAAGTCTAGAGGACTTAGTTCCAACACCGATATCATAATAAGGTTATATGCAGAAGAATAAGGGTGGAAAGAGAAAGAACTAAAGGAACAACGCTTAGAGTGGATAAGCCCATGGTTTCGAGCCCACGGTCACAAGGAAATTGGATTGAAGGAATATCCTATCTGCAGAATTCGAATCTGGAAACAAGAAAACATTTTGTGAAGGAATAAAATGATAAAACGAATTTGAATGGATTTAAAGTCTTTTAAAATTAAAATCAAATATTAATAAAACATAAATGTCACCATTAATGTTGAGTAAATAAAGAGGTGCAATGGTTCATTATTAAAAGACACAATGGTTAAAATTCATACCTATTGAAATACTATATAAACCATAAATTGTGGTGGAAAGAGTGTGTCTTTGTAGTCTACATCAGAAGATCAAAAGAAGAAGAAGAGTCCAAGAAAGAAATTGTCAACATTTTATGCAGTGAGGGTGGTAGAGACGAGCTCAGGAGGATTGTATTCATCTACAGGTTGAAGCATGTATTACAAGGGAGTTGTTGCTTCCTTAGAGTTGGTGCTCTGAAAAACAGAGGATTGGTTTCCTCAACATGTTGGTGCTCGTGAAATAGGGAGTTGCAGTCTCCTAGAGTTGGTGCTCTAAAACAAAGGGATTGGTGTCTCCTAGAGTTGGTGCTCTAAATTAATCTTTCACATAAACTTGTAATTTCTATTTGAAGTTTATATTTATTTTTAATGCTAATTACTTATGTTTCTTGTTGATCAATAGAATTAATCAATAATTATTTAAGATTGTTAAAAATTAATCAATATTGATTCACCTCCCCCCCTCTCAATATTGAACTACATTCCAACAATTGGTATCAAAGCGAGTGCCTTCACCACAATTTAACCACTAGAAGGTAGATTCTGGAAATATCAAATGGATCAGCAAGAAGGAATGTCCTCCAACAGAGCACCATTGTTTAAAGGAAATGATTATGATTTATGGAGTATAAGAATGAAAATCTATCTGATGGCCCTTGGCTATGATGTCTGGAAACTTGTTGAAAATGGTTACACTGCTCCATCTACCCCACCTACTAATATTTCTTCAAAGAAGCTCTGCAATGACAAGTCAAGAGTTGTTAATGCGATTCTTGGAGGATTACAAAATCATATATTTGTAAAAGTGATGCATTGTAAATCAACTAAGAAAATTTGGACAAACTGAAGATCATCTATGAAGGAGATGGAAAGGTCAAGCAAGAAAAAATTCAAACATACAGAGGGAAGTTTGAGAGTCTGGAGATGAAATAGGAAGAAAACATTGCAGAATACTTTCAAGGAGTGGATGAAATAGTCAATTCAATCAGAGCATTAGGAGAAGAGCTAGATGAAAATATCGTTTTCCAAAAGGTGAAAATATCATTACCAATGAGATATGATGCCAAGGTATCTACCTTGGAAGATCGAGAATACCTTGAAAACCTTACAATGGATGAACTTCATGGGATTCTTATAGCCTATGAAATGAGAACCGGGCAAGAAAAGTCATCAAAAAGGGAAATAACCTTCAAAGCATCAAAAGAAACAAAGAACCATAAGCATGTGCTAAATGAAAATCACTTAGACATATCAGATGAAGAAGAGGCCAACTTTATAAGGAAACTCAAGAAAGGAACTTGTAAATACAAGGGAAAGATTCCTCTAAAATGCTTTAATTGTGGAAAGGTTGGACATTTTGCTTCCAAATGTCCCTATCCAAAACAAGAAGAAAGTGATGATGAAATAACTTTCAAGGGACATAAAAAGGGAAAAAACAAAAACAAAAAGAATAATACCTTTTACACCATAGAGGATAGCACTTCATCTGAAGAAAGTGAAGATGAAGAGTTCAAACATCTATTTATGGGTATAGAAACCCAAGATAATATTTATAAAAATACTTTTGAGATTGAGGAAAATGTTGAGGTTGAAGGAGAAGTAGACTTAGAAGCAGAACTAATCAGTGCCTTGGATAAACTTAGAAAGTATAAAAAGAAGAACAAGTTATTGAGGGGACAACTACTAGAATTTTAAGAAGCACAACAATTAAGAGAAAAGGATGTTTCAAAAACCATCAAAGAATTAGAGCAAATTATCATTGACCTAAAGACTCAACTTCAAGAAGCCAAGAGAAATGAAGAAGTCTTGAATAAACAACTCAATGAAAAACAACATGATTGTAAGAAGCTAGAGACTGAAATTGTTCAACTAAAGAGGGAACTTGAGAAAGGAAACAACCAATCAATATTTGAAAATAATTCAAAAATATTGAATGACATTCTTAAAAGTCAAAGATCACCAAACGATAAGACAGGACAGGGATATGATCAAGATTCAACCTTTGCAAAACAGAAGACTAAAAAACAAGCAATCAGTTATGCAGATGCTCTTAGAAGCCCCTCAAAAAGTGAATATAACAAGGGGAAGATGGTACCATTAAACATTATTCCTAATAAACAGAAATTAACACCCCCTACAAAAGAAAAAGAAGACAAAAATAGTATAGTGACTAGAAGGACTCCCCCCAATAGATATCAACATATCTTCCTTGGATATTGATACTCTTGCAATAATTTTTTACATAAAGCAATACATTGTAAACCCTATAGAAATTACAATCCTAAAAATGTCCAAAGATATAAGAACAACAAGAATAATGCAAAGAAAAGAAACTATAATTCATTCTCTCCTTTACAATATTACAATGTTGAATGTCACAAGTGCAACAATTATGGTCATAAAGCCAGTGAGTGTAGATTTCCAATGCAATCCTTGAAGACAAGTATTCCCAACAATAAAGATAGAAAGATATGGAAAGAAAAACATGTGGAAGAAAAGTTAACAGAATCTAAAGTAGCCCTCTATGCCAAGAACAAAACTTGTCAATGGTATATTGATAGTGGATGCTCTAAGAATATGACAGGAGATAAAAGAAAAAAATTCAATCTCACAAAGAAGGAAAAAGGAAGTGTCACATTTGGAGATAATGTATCTACCAAAATACTTGGAAAAGGCACAGTCACTTTGGAAAACAAGAAAAATAAAGCAGAAAATGTGCTACTAGTTGAAAATTTGAAGCCTAATCTTCTAAGTGTAAGTAAAACTTGTGATCAAGGACATATACTCATTTTTTACTCCCAGAAATGTGAAATCGGGAAGGAAGGATCAAGAAAATTAGTAGCTATTGCACCAAGAACCTCAAGTAATGTATATATTTTAGATATTGAAGAAGAAGAAGAAGAATGCTACATGAGTCAAGTAGATGAAAGTTGGTTGTGGCACAACAGAATGGGACACTTGAGCTTCGACAATATGATAAAATCTAGTAAAAAGGAAGCAGTGAAGGACATGCCAAAGGTTATAAAACCTTTATACCATGTTTGTAAGCATTTCCAACTTGGGAAGCAGAAGAGAGTCAGATTCAAGACAAAAGAATACTCTACATCAAGACCCTTAGAGCTTGTTCACACTTACCTCTTTGGACCTACTAGGACTAGAAGTATACAAGGGGAACACTACTTCATGTTGATTATTGATGACTATATAAGGATGACCTCTATATACTTCCTCAAAGAAAAATTAGAGGAATTTGAAAAGTTTAAGGCATTCAAAGATTATGTGGAGAATGAGACAGATATCAAGATCAAATGTCTGAGATCAAACAATGGAGGGGAATTTACCTCTAAATAATTCAATATGTTTTGTGAAGATCATGGAATTAAGAGACAATTTTCAGCTCCAAGAACTCCTCAACATAATGGAGTTGTTGAAAGGAAAAATAAAAATTTTCAAGAGGCTGCAAGAACAATGGTGAATGAAGCCAAACTTCCAAATAAGTTTTGGAGGAATGAAATATATACAACAGTTCACATACTCAATAAAGCACAACTTAGATTTAAACATGACAAGACACCTTATGAGATATGGTTTGGTAGACTAGCATCATTCAAACACTTCGGAGTCTATAGGAGCAAATGTTATATAACCTAGGAAAATTTGATTCCAGATCAGATGAGGGGATATTTATTGGTTACTAACCCAACAAAAGGCTCACAGATGATATAATCTAAGATTGCACAAAATAGTGGAAAATGCAAATGTAAAAGTAGATGATCTAAAATTGAGAAAATTCAAATCTCAAGATAAATAAAAAATTGATGAATGGAGAAGAATTGTTGATGATGAAGAAGATGGTGAATAACAAAATGAATAATATGTTGAAGAACTACAAGAGAATGAACCACAAAGTTATGAAGAAAAGGATGAGGAAGAAACACCCTTTCCAAAAGCTCCATCAAAAAGACTTCAAAAGAATCACCCTGAAAGCCAAATCATAGGGGATAAAAGTGCATGAGTAGAAACTAGAAGAAAACTTACATTTGAATCAGAACAAGCAATTCTTTCTTTGCTAGAACCCAAATCATTTTCAGAAGCCAACAAGAATGAATATTGAATAAAAGCAATGAATAAAATATAGAAAAATCAGACCTGGGAACTGGTCCCAAGACCAAAAGACAAAAATGTGATAGCGACCAAATGGATTTTCAAGAATAAACTTAATGAAAATGGACAGATTATAAAGAATAAAGACATATTAGTATGCAAGGGATATGCCCAAGTTGAAGGAAGTTACTTTGAGGATGCATTTTCCCCAGTGGAAAGATTAGAAGCTATCAAAATGTTTTTGGCATTTGCATGCTTCAAAAACTTCAAAATATATCAAATGGATGTCAAGTCATCATTTATAAATGGAACGTTAGAGGAAGAAATTTATTTAGAACAACCTAAGGATTTAAGTTGATAGAAAATTAGGATTATGTATGTAAACTAAAAAGGGCTTTGTATGGTCTTAAACAAGCTCCCAGAGCATGGTTCTCAAGGCTTGATAACTATCTACAACAACAAGGATACAAGAGAGGGACTACTAACAACAACCTATATATCAAAATTGAAGAACACAATATGATTGTTGTTGTGGTATATGTGGATGATATCATTTTTTGAAGTAATTTGACTATACTGAGCAAACAGTTTGCTACAGAAATCTATAAATAATTTGAGATGTCTATGCTAGGTGAACTAACATTCTTCTTTGGCTTACAAGTTACTTAGATAGATAAAGGGATATTCATATCCCAAACCAAATATATCAAAGAAATGATAAAGAAATTTCAAATGGAAGATTGAAAACCTATGAGCACTCCCATGGTTACAGGATGAAAATTAAGCTTAGATGACGATTCACCAAAGGTAAACCAAATCATGTACAGATCAATGGTTGGTAGCCTATTATATTCAACAACAATAAGACTTGATATCATACAAGTTGTAGGACTATTAGGAAGATTTCAATATGCACCTAAAGAGACTCATTTGAAGGCAGTAAAAAGGATATTCAGATATCTAAGAGCTACCTTAGATTTTGGATTATGGTATCCAAAAAAAAAAATTACATTAAATGCATATACTAATGAAGATTGGGCTGGTAGTGTGGATGATAGAAAGAGCACCAGTGGATGAGAATTCTTCCTAGGAAATTTTTTAGTATCATGGCCAAGTAATAAGCAAACATCTATTTCACTGTCAACATCGGAAGTTGAATATAATTCTTCTGCCACTTGCTGCACTCAAGTAATTTGGATGAAACAAACCCTAGAATACCTACAAGTAAAGTATTTTCATCCAATTCTTCTTAACTGTGACAATATCGGTGCCATAAACCTCTCTAAGAATTTTATTATGCATTCTAAAACCAAACATATCCCAATTAAATACCATTTTCTAAGAGATCGAGTTTCTCAAAATATAGTCAAAGTGGAATATGTTGATACTAAAGAGAAAATTGCAGACATATTCACAAAACCTCTACCAAGAACTACTTTTGAAAATCTTCGACAGAAATTGGGAGTATTCCCATACATCATTAAAACTACAAAATCTTCATCAAACAGGGGGAGAATCATCTCAGGGAGAGAAATGGAAGATCCCTTCTTTCATTTTTGTCAAAGGGGAGGGTACATAGTAAAAGTTACAAGCAATAAATTAAAAAGGGGGATAATATTTCGAAGAAAGGTTTTACTAAGTTTCCATCAATGCCAAAGGGGGAGATGGTTGGAAGATTAGTTTTCATTGATGTCAACTATAGAAAACATAGCATAGGTCCTAAAGCTCAAGAGAGATAGAACATGTAGAGGATCCATGAACAGAAGGAAGAGTGATTCGAAGAAGCACGAATGGATCAAAATCCTTGCAGAAGTGCACAAGGAAAACCTGTTGATTTAACATAGAATTTTTGTTATAGTCGGGAGAAACCATGACCGTTGATCATTAATCACTGGTAAGGATCAACGATCCTTCATCGTCAACAAAAAGCATGGTGTAAATCCATAGGAATCATCAATCTATAGGCAGATTAAGTCCCAACTGTCAAATTGGGAGCGATAATCCTCAACCATATATTAAATCCAATTAGATTTCAACGATTTTGCCACTTCGATGACTATTGAAGATAAGGAAGAGGTACGAAGCTACGAAGTGTCAAAGCTACATGATTCAAGTAGATGAAAGTCAGTTGTGGCACAAAAGAATGGGACACTTGAGCTTTGA
>ML836569.1:30956-66935 GCA_009831015.1 Picea engelmannii | reverse complement strand
TCTCAATGGGAGGGGCATGTTAAGCCCTAAATAGTGGCCCATTTCCCCTTAATTGGGGCATATTACATTAGTAATGTTATTTTATTTATGTCGGCTTTAGTCCATTAGTTGTAATTATACCTCCTAGCCTCCTATATATACCAAGGAGACATTTTCATTTGGAATAATCTTGTATTTGGACATTTATGTGGGCATAAGGAGGTTTCCCCCTCGAAGAGACTTATTATCTAAATTTCTCTCTTTTCAAGGCGTTGAGTACTTATTCTGAGGTTTTTCTATGCTATATTGATATTTGGTTCCTAACACCTTGGGTTTCCACGTAAAACACTGGTGTACTGTGTATGTGTATGATTGTTCATTTGTTCATTACTTATTTACTCTGCAATTATTGGATGATAATGTTACATTGATATAACACTTGGATTATATGGTTAAAAATGATTAAATTGCTCTATTAATGATTCACCCCCCCTCTCAGTAATCCAACAGATGATGCATAAATGATTATGCCTTAGATTACTCACGCACCTTGTCACATTGTTGATGTATGATTTCCTAAGTGATTAGATTAATTCCGCACATTGACTGATGTTGATTTATGTTTAATCAAGTAATTAGATCACGCGCACACCTTGAAAATAATGTTGATTTATTGTTGGATTCAGTAATAGATTAATCATGTGCCTTGAAATAAAATAGATTTTTGCCCTTACGCCATGAAAATAAAATAAGGTTTATTTCACTCACACCTTAACTTGTGTTGTGATATGATTGATTTAGTAATTAAATTCTATTGCGCCATGAACAATAATGATGTTGATTGGTTGAGCTAGTTGGTTTGACTTGATTGTGTTAGCGGGATGTAGACACCTCCTTGTTGCTCAGAACACTCACCAGCCCTAAGACCTTAAATGGTCAAAATAAATCGAATGAATCCTAGGCTTGAGCATTTCTTATGTGTCCTGGAGCTCCTAACCTTGCAGGGTAGGTTGGGTAGATAGTCAATTTAATTTTCAGTATCTAGTTGATCATCATTTATAAATTGCTTCAATTTGATTGCGATGTGTTGAGTTGTGTCGCTATTTTTGTTTATCTGTCGCTATCATTTGTGTTGATGCTTTGGTTGCGTTGTTATTGATTACAATGATGAGTAGCTTGTAATGATCTTACTTATGATGTCGTAGATTATGCGCTACTATGAATTATATTGTTGATGTTAATTTCCTAATGCCTTAAAAATTTTTTTACCTTTTGTGCTTCGCTTTCCTAGTCATACCGGAGGGGGCCTTACATTGTATGTTTAGATAACATACTTGTGTTTGCCAAAATATGGTCTTCAAAATAACTCGTTCATGGATTGACCTTCTTGAGCCTTCCAAGACATACAAAAAACATAGTATTTTTCTTGCAACACAAGGTGAGAAAGAGATATGAGGACTTTATTCCCCCAAAATATAAAAAAATGATTCCAATTAATGCATATAGAACATATCTCTTTAAAGGATTCATTACAAATTTTCATTTTTACCCGCTAAGGAGTGGTGGCTAGCATAGACTACTTGACAGTGTTTCAGCGATAAATTCTTCATCTTATGTCTACTTGGAGTGATTCCAAATCCATATTAAAGTGGAATCATAGGGATATCTCTAGTATAAACATATTTTTAAATTTTTTTTGTAATGACGTGTCAACCAAGCTAAGGAATACAGCTAACTTTGATTTCCAACCTAGACCAACGGTCATAGTTTTGTGTATAACTTCATTTAATGACAGATTAAATTGATTCTAATTGGATATGAAAGTAGATTCGTGTAGGTAGCTCCAATAGAAACATGTTTTACAAGCATGAAGAATTTATTGGTCAAATGTACCAATGAACAGGCTAGAAAACATAGTTTCAACAATGCATATTTAAGATATGCAATGAGTATTTAGGGCATAACTTTATTGTATGGTATCTAAATAACATGATTCAAGTTGAGTTGTAAATTATATTCATAGGAGAATATACCCTAGAAACAAGTTTGAAATATCTATCCATTTAGTCTACTGAAAATTGACTGTCCCAACTCTGTTCTTGGTGAGGTTAGTGATCCCAAGTTCCACAAGAGTATGATCAATATGATATTTCTTCCAAATGATGATCTGTATTTGTGTGAATTTGTATAGGTGTATAATTTTTAATTTAATTCATCCATATACCAAAAATTACAAATACCCAGCTCTTAAATTGTGCGATATGACCTTTACAAGATCCTATGGAAAATGCAAAATACCTAAAGCAAGAATAAAGTCAAACATCTAATTCAAAATGTGGTATAATGATAATGGGATCTTGACATAACCATCACGGGAACACGAAGTGTCCCATTATCTATGAGGTTGATATAATGATAACTTGACATAACCACCATGGGAACTACAGATTATCTCATTATTCATGAAACAACTTCCAAATTTTGTTCATGGAATTGTGATTCTTGTATAAGGATGGATTGAATATTTGATCAAGGAGTGCAACCATCATCAAATAATTGAGTAGTGAATAGTTGTCATTATTAATAATATCAAAGGGAATAGGTGTAGGGGTCAGGCAATCAATGATGAAGAATCAAGGGTTGGAGATGAGGAGTCTAATGTGAAAAGGGATCATGGCTTAGTGAAAGGGAGGGGGAGAGGAGATGATATTGCATAAGAACAAAAATAGAAGAGAAAAGTATGAAGAAGAGAAGAGGGTAATAAATAGGGAAGGATAATTGAGAGAGGGGTAAAGAGTGAGAAAGAAGAAAAGCATAAGTAAAGGCAACATGCAGTAGGAAGGCATGAACATGGGTGGAATAAGAT
Source organism: Picea engelmannii (assembly GCA_009831015.1). Classification (NCBI taxonomy): domain Eukaryota; kingdom Viridiplantae; phylum Streptophyta; class Pinopsida; order Pinales; family Pinaceae; genus Picea; species Picea engelmannii. The sequence continues at coordinate 64,090 of ML836569.1, read as the reverse complement.
GAGACTACAATGAAACTAAGAACTCAATCAAGCCAAGATGTTATATATTACTGATGGAAATAATGGAGACTCACCACATACCTATTAATCAATCTAGATGAAAGCGTGAAGGATTATGTGTCCCATTGGATCCTTCTCCAATGAAATCCTCATTCACCAATGCTTATTTCTCTCACCAAACTTCTTGCAAAAGATATTAGTGTTGCAGGTGGCTCTTATTGCACCACAAAAAAAACTTCTAATTTAACGCATGCATCTATATGAATGCATAACACTTCATATGATACCCTAGAAAGAGGATAGTCAACATCTTCTCTTTGTTCATCCCCTTACCATGTGTTATCTAAAACTGGTACAAGAAATACTATTGTGCCCTTGACACCTCCCCGACAACGACGCCAAAAATGGCAATGTTTCTATATATCTTTTATTTAACCAAGAACACTCTTTCATTTTATCTTATCAACCAACGTTTTGAATGTACTTGTGAGATGACACACACCGTATGTGTGGGCTACAAATTATTAACTTACACTAGTTTCCTAATATGCTTCTACAAGAAGAAAATTGCATTGTGGAAAATAAAAACACACAGGAACTAGCTTCTAACACATGTGATTTTGAGTCTAATGTATGGATTCTCTTAGAGTGATACTAACAGTGGCCTAGTCCTGTGATAACACTTATCTTTCTCTGTTATTAGAGTACAATCATGAGTGTGTTCTAATAATATATTTCTACAACCAAACATTCTACAAGAAACAAAGAGAATAAATTCTAGGAATGAAATTAACATAAACAAGTAAAATGTTGCAACATACAAAATATCTACAGGAGATCTCCAATCTAAGCTTAATTGAAAGATTAATTATAAATATTGTGGCACGATGTATGTGTGAATTATAATTTCTACTAGTCTATGGATCTCCTGTGCATTGCAATTAAAATGATTGTATAAAAAAAGTGATCATATCGTTACCATAGAAACACTTATATAATGGAATGAGTTAGTAAATCAATCCTACCATACATACATGACCATAGCTCATAAACTAAATAGAACAAAGTAAAATTTGAATGATATAATAAATAAAGAAATGAAAAATAATTTATGACAACAAAGTGAATATAACATTCATCTATAGATCCACAACTCATGTTCTCTAGAGTGGCCCCCCTCTAGATATGAGGGAGATAGGATCTATTACAATGACACTAGTAACTGAAAATCAGAATTCACACATTCAAGAAATAACCAACAAATGTTGTAGAGGTCTAGACACTCTATCTTTTATTCCAAAAATATCAATCTTTTACATTGTATATCCAACCGCCCCTATGGGGTCATTCCCATTACATTCTATAGAAGAATGGATTATGCTATTTTAGGAACAAGAAAAAAAACTCATAACTACCAACAAATACATAAAATGTGATTCCCTTGTTCTTCGTTGTTTTGGTTGAGAAGAAGGGTTCGATCAATTTCCAATTCACACTATAAGTCGTAGGGGGATGAAATATAGTTGAAATTGACAAAAAATAAGAATTGAGGGTGTGCTCATTCTCCCATGTGATGTTGGATTCCAGGATCGATGAACAGAGGGCGAGATCCCTTATGTATATGCCTCGACCAACTCCTAGGAATTTCGTAAAGTGGGTATACAACTATGCTCCATCTTCAATTAGTTCAAAAATGTTTTAGAGGTTGGTTGGAGTATTAATAATGCTTCAGGAATCCATAGATAGGTTGGAGTATTTATTTACCCATGTATCCATTCATTACCATGTTTTAAATGATTCCCTCTCAACCATAATAATATAGAACTTATTTTTTCTATCTATAATGGAAAAACCTACACTCATTCCCACTTTAGCATGTAGTAAGAAAATCATATTTCATAACAAGATGGCGGAAACAATTCAAAATTAGATATAACCTTGATTATAGACAATAAATAACCAAAATGAAATCCAAGACATCTAATGATCCGATTATTATCAAGTGACCATTGTATAGGAAAAATAAGGATTTTTGGGAGGTTTAAAGTAGACAAAAGAGAGGTTATGGTAGGTTAAAATTATACCATATAGGATACCCTTCACCATAATCTGTCAGTATTGTGTCAAGGTGGTCCATATGAAGAATCGTTGAAGAAAGAGATTGGTTAATAAGAAAACCGACAAGGGAGGGCCTCAATAGAACACTCATGTCACAAAGCGTACAAAGGAGGAGTTAGCCTTCTTTGCACTCATGGCCAAGAAGCAGACCAATAAACATAGGTAATTTTCTTGGTACATTGGTTCAAGTGCATCATGACACTTCACCAATAGGAAGGACTTGTTCACTGAGTACAATGCATGTTCCTCAAAGGATTCGATGATATTTGGTGGTGGAGTAGAGTACATAGTAGTTGGAAAAGCGAATTTGCATATTTTCTTTAGAAAAAAAACAATGATTTTTCTCAATGTGCATTATGTGCTAGGTACAAATATTAATGTACATTCAATGAGTTAGATAATAAGGCACTACCACCATCTAGATGTTAATTTTAGAAAACAAGTGCTATATAGTTGACCAGGTGACCAAGAAGACTATTTCTCTTGGTGTTGAGGATCATGGACTATTTAGATTGATTGATATTGGACAGGTCAAGTAGCATGCATTGGTATCCAAAAGTGCATTAGAGATCACTACACTTTGGCATAAATGACATGGGCATATTAACTTGAGTTACCTCTCTTAGTTGGCTCAAGATAATTTGATAGTTGGACTTTCTGATATACAACAATAGATTTAGGGTGTGTGTAGAGCTTCCCAGGTAGGGAAGAAACACCATGCGCCATTTGATAAAGGACAATATTGGAGAGGGAAGATATTCCTTCAATTGGTTCATGTAAATATTTGTGGACAAATGAACACGAAATCTGTCACTGATGCCAAATATTTCCTTCTTTTGGTTGATGACTATAGTAGAAATATGTAGTTGTGGTTTTTGAAACTAAATGATGAGTGTTTAATGAGTTTCAAAAGTTCAAAGCCTTAGTAGAAAAACAATGAAGTTGTCACAGTACTAGTATGAGCTCAGATAATGGTGGGGAATTGTGTTCCAAATAATTCAATAAATTTTGTGCTAAACATGGGATTAAAAGACAGTTCAATCCACCGTAGACTCCATAGTAGAATGTAGTGGCTGAGAGGCAGAATGGCATAATAATAGAGATGGCTAGGTGTATGATGCAGAATAGGTGTGTTCCAAACAAGTTTTAGTTTGAGGTAGTTTTCACAACAGTATATTCTCTAAATAGATATTCGACGATGGTGGTGAAGTAGAAGACTCAAGAGGAAGCATGGTATCAGATGAATCCTAGAGTCAATCATTTCAAGTTATTTGGTTCTACTACTTATGCCAGAATTCTAGATGAGAAGAGAACCAACTTATATCCGAAGAGAAAGAAATGGATGATCATAGGGTACAATGACAATCATAAAGATCACATATTGGTTGATGTTAACACTAATCTGTTGAGCTTCAACAAAGATGTTGTATTTGATGAGGAAGATGGACCTTTCCAAAGTTCTTTAGAGATCAAAATCATAGAACAACAAACTATTGTGGATTAGGATTCAGGTATCAAGATTCAAGAAGCTCTACCAGAAAAGGAGGAGGATTTTGAGCATGAGGAGTTTTCGGAATTTTATTTTGATGATATTGGTATAGGTATTGGTAGCCCAAATCATGGTGACAACCTTAACAGGGAAGATCACAAGAAAATACCAAAGTAGTGTAACAACACCATTGGAGATGTTCGGACATATGAAATGATCAAGGGACGACTATTGGGAAAAAAAGTAAGAAACCTAATATGGTCAACTTTTCTCTAATGGCCAATGTTTAGGAATTATATGAGACACAGGGGTTTGAGGAGGAAAAAGAGAGACCTGGATGGGAGAAGGCCATGACATCCCAACATGAGAGTTTGATAAAAAAACATACTTGGGATCTCACCACTCTTCCACCAAGGAAGAAACCCATTGGTTGCAAATGGGTGTACAAGGTCAGGTACAAGGATGATGATACACTTAACAAGTACAAGGCACATTTGGTTTCAAAAGAGTTCTCTCAAGGCATTGAATATGAAGATACCTTTTCTCCTATAGCAAATATGAGCACCATTCGATTAGTTATGTCCATGAAAACACAAATTCGCTGGAAATTCCATTAGATGGATGTGAAGATTGTCTTCCTTAATGGGGATTTTGAGGAAGAGGTCTACATGTATCAATCATAGGGGTTTCAAGTTTCAGGGAAGGAGAATCTTGTTTACAAACTTAAGAAGGTTCTAAATGGCATGAAGCAGGCAACTTGGGCATGGTACATTAAGATTGAAAACTACTTGGATGAACATGGGTTCCATTGGAGCCCTTTAGATTCCAATTTATATGTCAAAAGCATTGGTAATGAAATCATTCTATTGGTATTTTATGTAGATGAAATCATCCTCATAGGTAGTGAGGCATGTGCTATTGAACATGTCATATCTAATATGAGTAAATATTTTGACATGAATGATCTAGGCCTCCTACATTATTGTCTAGGTGTAGAAGTTTGGAAAGCATGTAAAAACATTTTTGTCTCGCAAACAAAATATTCTTGGAGTTTGATTGATAGTGTCAGAATGATAGATTGCAAAATCTCATCTACACCTATGGAGAAAGAGATGAAGATTTCAACCGAGACCAAATCTAAGGCAATTAATGAGTCAGTATATAGACCACTAGTGTGGAAGTTGATATATCTTACAACCACTAGACTTTATTTGATTTATGTTGTGAGGTTCATTTCTATATTTCTGATAGCACCAAAGGTAGATAATTGGAATGAAACAAAGAGAGTGTTTATATATGTAAAAGGGGCACTTGAGTTTGGAATTTTGTACAATAGAAACAAAGAACCTAGGTTGTGTGAGTTTACAGATTCAAAGTGAGAAACTTGTGTGGATGATAGAAAATCAACATCTAGATATGTTTTTAGCCTTGGAACAGGTGTAGTCACATGGACCAGTAAGATGGTATCCCTTTGATCGACAAAAGAAAAATATCAAATAGCAATGAAAGGAGTGTGTGAGGTAATTTGGCTTAGGAAGATGTTTAACACCTCTACTCTATGACAATCAAAGGATGCTCAAACTATCCAATAGTATAGTTTTCCATGAGTGTACCGAGCATGTTGAGATACATTGCCACTTCATCAGACAACTTGTAGAGGATGGATCTATTAATTTGCAATACTATTCCATAGAAGACCAAACTGCATACATTTTCACCAAGTCTTTAGATCCCGAAAAATATGTAACATCATGGGATAAGCTTGGTGTAGTTAGTAGATTGACCATTAAGGGAGGTGTTAAAGTAAATATCGTATTATAATGGTCAATTAGATATTTGACATAGGCATCAATAAGGTCACTTGGACTTTAAGTTATGTTATTCTTTATTTCATTTTAGTGTTTTTTGTTTTGTTTATACCACATTCATAAAGTGGATTGACTCAACTATCTTGTAACTCTTTATAAGAAAGCTTTCTCTTTGTCATTATGAATGCAATCTTGGTTTTCTTTTTGTTCGTGTTATCATTATAATTTATGCATCCAATACCATTGAACAAAATTATAAACAACCAATATATAAATAACAACAACTTGGTGGTTTATATTGTTGAAATATTGTAAATTCGAAGAATATTCTAAGTATATTTGAGTTATTATATTATAGATCAAATCCCCTTTTGTGGATTGATCATGTCGGGTCTTGTATAAGACCAAATCCTATTTTTTGGATTAGTCAAACCATATTTATATGGTGGTATTTGTAAAGTCGGTCCCTAGTGTTTATAAAGTGGTTTTAACCACTCTTGGAAGAAGTCGGTCCTACTAAGTGAAGAGACATAACCCTGTTGACAATTAAAATCACAACGATGAATATTGCCCGCAAATGATTGCTAAGATCTATTATTTATTTATAATAATAAAAATAATTAACTAGTAGGTGGGACCCCCTTGTAGACTAGAGGCGCTATGATGGATGTGTTACGCTTATATGTTTGGTGTTGTTATTATAATGCCTACACAGTCTTCTACAATTGATGATGCAAGTCTTGGTTTCATCCGTTATGAAAACATGGTTGGTTGATGTATTATTGCTAAATGTTGTTGATGGTCACTCGCAATACAGGGAAATGCTATGGATATAAGGATTATGTTGTTTTATAGGTGTTGTGTTATGCATTAACATTGATTAATAATCKTATACATGTTTTCATGCTAAAGGATGAGATTGGAGCTCAAAACAAAAGGAAAAAAAAAACTATGGATAAGCCTTAAGRTTATGGAAAAAAAACCCTTAAAGTGTATATAATAGTGACAAATGGAAAGTGGTGGASCTAGCTGCTATACTATGYGCTTGGTTAAAGGATTATATGTGAAAMACATATGGTAATGTTTAACATATGGTTATGGTTAAAGTTTGATATGATTCAGGTGGCGCACTATACAAAGGATATGGCATTGAATYTATGCAATGGATATGTGYTTGAATTTAATGGTTGATGTTATGGTAATGGGATGGCTAKTATGTTGAATTGAATAGGGCCAGGTGAGGAAGCRATGTGCATTTATTCCACGTCACTCCAAACCATCCTTGAGCCTGTCACCCTAGACATAGTTTCATTTGGCTCTGGTGGTTGTGGGAGCTCCGCRATTTCAGGTTTTGAAAGGGAAAACACAAGACAACTCTTCCTTGAAGCAATTTTTCCAAGTATGGCTCCTTGATTTTCATCCATGATGGTCTCTCTATATTATGAATCAATTTGTTGGCTCATGATTGCATGAGTTCTGTGTTTTTCTTGAGTTTCGATTGGGTATCAATGTTGTGTTTATGGTGTTCTCTATGATTACTGTGGAATGTTGGCATTTTGAAAGAAAGGAATGGGTGTTATTTCTTTGTAAATCCTGCGCATTGGTTATTGGTTAAAATAAATGTCGGTCAGCTTAGGTTTTTATTCTAGTTCTCTGTGAAAAATTATGATAATGGTGCAACAAGCTCTGAGTTTTATTTGTGTGGGGTTTTACCACTAGTCTGGGTATTAGTGTTGTCACCCCTTTTCATCTTGTTTGTTGTTTTGATTCGTTCTCCAGGTTGAAATTCAACTGTTGACAGTGGCATTGTTATTTCTCTGTTTGGTTGAGCCCTGAGCTATTTTTTGTTATGGATTTTTCTTCACTGTCACTATTGTTGGAAGCATTGCACAGTCGAATCTTTGTATTTCCCAAAATATTAAATGGAAGACTGTATATGTGTCGAGTGGCCATGGGTTGTTCTTTGGCATTCTTTTCACAAGTGTTTTAAGTGTACGCTCCTCTCATCTATGTTGTAGTGGCCGACTAATATATTGGTAAGCTTCACTGTCAAATTTGTTTTGAAGGTTATAGACGTCTTTGGTATTTGGAATAGACACGGTCTCTCTGTGTCTTTGAGGATTCTTCCTTTTTTATACCAACCCTCGTTACCTCTCTCCAATAAATTTTTAAAAGACATTTGTGTGTGCCTGGTTTGTTGAGCTCGAATTGTTTTTGTTTCTACTTGGGCACTTTTTAGCTTTGTCAAGATTTTGGGGTTATAAGTTAAATGACTATGGTGATTTCAAAAGAGCACGACTCTCTGTTCTTCCAAGATTATACTGTAAATGTGTTGAACCTGCACAAAATAGATCTAGCTAAACAATAATACACACATTTGCAGAGAGAATTGAAAAGGAAGAAGAAGGAGAGAAAGAATGGAAGAATTATCATTAACCATTATGAATAAAATGAATAATTTACACATGATATACTCTATATAACTCAATGACTTCGACTTGAGGTGAACCAAGTCACCATAGTGGTGGTCTAGAGTGATCTAGACACACACCATCAGTTATGGTAGTGAACTTCCACCTATTCTAGTCTCTCAGGTAGTTACGTGAGTGAACTTCCACCTAGTTGAGTTAACTAGTCAACTAGTCTTCAGTTAATTGACTAAACAAAGAGTAGTGAGGAGTTAACTCAGGAAATAAAGGCTAATGTGCCACTTTGGTGATGATACCAAGGCAAGGTCGAATTATCATGGTGATGATCCCAATGTTGCATGGTGATGATCCCAATGCAACACCTAAACTCAACTCAACTAGTCAAACTGAAGTGTCAACTAAAAGAGAATATTCTCCAGGTGGAATATTATCTCCTAAAATATAGGAGACTGGATAATGACTAATTATGACTAATAAACAAATAAAAACATTAGGAAAAATAAATCCTAGGTGTGTGTGAAGTAACAAGTAACTCCAACACCCCCCCTGAACATCACTATGGTGAAAATAAAGATTGGGTCCTGGAAACGATGTCATGTTAGGTACCCAAGTACAAAAGATACACTGAAAATAAGTGAGGAAAGAGGGAAAACCTCATGGGAAAACCCCCCCCTCAAGGTACAATGTATGTAAAAAGAAGAACTACAGTTGCTAGGAAATTGTGTCCTTCACTCCAAGACGACCTCGCAGAGAATGGAATTCCTGCTCAATGAAGGTCTTGGTGAAAATGTCTGTTGTCTATTCTAATGAAGGACAGAACTGTAAGTCGATGATCCCCTCGTGTACTAATGCCCATATGTAGTGCATGTGGATCTCGATGTGCTTCGTCTGCTTCCTCTGAACTGGATCTCTACAGAACTTCAGAGTGCTCTAGTTGTCACACCAAATGACGATCGACCGATGAAACTGAATGCCCAACTCAGTGATAAAATGTTGTAGCCACATAGCCTGAATGGTTATGTTAAATACCCCTCTATACTCTACCTCGGCTGAAGATAGAGCAATGGCAACTTGCTTCTTACTCAACCAACAGATAGGCCCTGAACCAAGACTGAGTGAGTAACCAGATGTGGACTTGCGATCAATGTTATCGCCAGCCCATTCAGAATCAGTAAACCCAATGAGATCTAATGTAGAGTCTGCTGCATAATGAATCCCAAAGGTGATGGTTCCATGTACGTATCGAAGGATACACTTTGCATCTTTCAAATGTAGCTCATGCGGCTCCTGCATGAACCTAGAAACTATGCCAACTGCATATGATAGGTCTGGTCTGGAGTGTGTGAGATACAACAATCTCCCCACTAGTTTTTTGTACAGTGTACTATCAACCAGTGGAGTCTCCCCACCATCCTCAAGTTTGACTCTTGATAGGAAAGGATTCAGAGCAGACTTGCAGTCTGTCATGTGAAATCTCTCAAGGAGATCTCGTGCATACTTGGCCTGAGACAGTTTGATGCTTGATGCATCCTGATTGATCTCAAGTCCAAGGAATAAGTGTAGCGGACCCATGTCGGTCATCAAAAACCTGTCATGAAGAATCCTCTTGACTACAACAATCGTTGAAGTCAAGCAACCGATGATTAGAAAATCATCGACATATAGAACTAAAAGTAGAAGTGAATCATCCATCCTAATCATGTATGCATTCGGGTCTGATTTACAACGTACAAAGTTCTGTGACAATAGGTAGGATTCCATCTTGGCATACCATGCCCTCGGAGCCTATTTGAGGCCATAAAGTGACTTCTTCAGTTGACAGACCAAAGATGAGTCTTGCATAAATCCCTGGGGCTGCTCCATGTAGATCTCCTTAGAGAGATCACCATGAAGAAATGCATTCTTTATGTCCATCTGATGGACTTCCCATCCCTTGGCTACCGCAATGGAAAGTGCCAATCGTATGGAATCCATCTTCACTACTGGAGCGAAGGTCTCATCGCAGTCAATACCATGAATTTGTCCATCCTCTGTGCTCTTGGTCCTGTAGACCCATCTGCATCTGACAAGTTTCCTCCTCGAGAACCAGAATTGGGATCTGTTTTTTTGTTCCTTCTCATTTTTTATTTTATGCATTGTAATTTGATGTGGCTTTTGCTTAGCAGTCTGTTGGCTCTGATACCATGTAAATGTGTTGAAAATTCACATAATAGATCTAGCTAAACAATAATACACATATTTGCAGAGAGAATTGAAAAGGAAGAAGAAGGAGAGAAAGAATGGAAGAATTCTCATTAACCGTTATGAATAAAATGAATAATTTACACATGATATACTATGTATAACTCAATGAGTTCGACTTTAGGTGAACCAAGTCTCCATAGTGGTGGTCTAGAGTGATCGGGACACACACCAACAGTTACTGGAGTGAACTTCCACCTATTCTAGTCTCTTAGGCAGTTACGGGAGTGAACTGCCACCTAGTTGAGTTAACTAGTCAACTAGTCTTCAGTTAACTAACTGAACAAAGAGTAGTGAGGAGTTAACTCAGGGAATCAAGGCTAATGCACCACTCTGGTGATGATACCAGGGCAAGGTCGAATAATCATGGTGATGATCCCAATGCAACATCTAAACTCAACTCAACTAGTCAAACTGAAGTGTTAACTAAAAGAGAATATTCTCTCCTAAAATATAGGAGACTGGATAATGACTAATAATGACTAATAAACAAATAAAAACCTTAGGAAAAATAAATCCTGGGTGTGTGTGAAGTAACAAGTAACTCCAACATATACTTGATTACCTATGGTTTATTCTCGGTGATAACTTCTTTTAAGAGGTAAAAGGATTACGAGCTTTCTATGTTTTCGAATATTAAGCAAACTCTCATTACCTCTCTGCAATAAATCTCTAAAGAACCTGATTTGGTTCTATTGAGCCCGACTTGTTTCTATTTCTCCTCGGGCACCTTTTGGTTCTGCCAAGATTTTGGTTTACAAGTTAAATGACTATGGTAATTTAAAAAAAAAGGCACGGGCTCTCTGACTTCATAGACCATCTCTTGATCGAATCTTTGTATTTCCTCTCTATGTTAAATTTGTTTTGAAAAGGAAAAGGGCATGGGTTACCTATAGCTTGAGAACTTTCCATTTGGTCAATTTATGGTTTTTCCACTCATTGTTGTGTTAAATCCTAGCACAATCATGATTCCTTTTAAGCTTCAAAGGAGACACCTGGGTGTATGATTTGGTTCTGTTCTCCTCACGCATTATATGGATATATAATTTATTGAGCATTTATTTTAAAGGGAAGTTTGTACATGTTAATGCACACGAATCTCAATCTCAGAGCTACATGTTTTTGGTTAAATACTAGTGTCGAATCAGGATTGGTGTCGATTATATTGTTGAAGACCTGTGTGTGATTGAATCGGGCCCGATTATTGTTTTGATGATAGTGGATTAAGTCAGTCGGTGTTGGAAATTCGACGGTTGGTGGTTAGTACTAGGTCTATTATTATTTGATTTCAAGAATTGAACATTGGATATGGATAATTGGAATCACTATGCATATTATGTTTGTTTTAAAAGGAAAAGGTCAACATTAGAGTATGTGGGATTGTGGCTCGAATGGTTATGATGTTACTGTGGAATTGGAAATGATAACTGCATAGTTATTGTATAGGATGCACAGATTGATATAATTGAAGAATTATGGGAAATTGAATTGTTTTTTTTAAGACAACAAGTATTTTGTCTGCAATTAAGGGACAGTTAAATGGTTTTGGTCTTAAATGTGGATTCTTTTTGGATTGTGATTGGAAAAAAATTATGATTTTTGTTTGATTTGATTTATTTTTATGAACAATATATGTATTCTTCCCTCTCATATTCTCACTTTTTCACTCATTATAACCCACTCACGATCCCACTTTCATTTTTACACACCATGTTCAATAAAATAAAATTAAAACTATGTATGACAGTGGTAAAAAATGACACATAAATAGGTGGCAGCTGATATATTTTGGTATTGATTTCACAGTTAGTTATTTAATGAATTGTTTAACAGTACTCGTGTTCTTACTCCCTGTCATGATATCACTTTTTTGCTTATTACAATCCCCCCAGATATCCCATGAACCTTATTTCACTCCCTTCTCATTGGGCAATTATTGATCTAATTTTTACGGATTAAATTACATGGGACTTATGTCAATTTCTTTAGCCAAACTTTGTTTCATATAAATAGAATTTCATGTATGGTCTGTTAAGGGCTAGTTGCTAATAAATTGTTGCTTATAGGATGAGTTTCTTCAGTAGAGGCAGTCATGGCAGAAACAATAGGGGAAGAGGTAACTGGAACAAAGGGCCTATAAGGCCCAGATTCTCAATTCATTTTGATGACCAATCCTCAGGACTTGAACCATCTTTTTCAAGTTGGGTTCTTCAATTGGATTGGGAAAGGGATAATTCAGCCTAGACCAAAGAGGCCTCCCTTCCAACCCCAAATTTTTTTTGGTATTCCTGTGCCTACCAATGTATCTTTGCAACCATAAGTTCCCGAGAATGATGGATGGCAGGAGATTTTTCATCCGACAATCTTCCACCATCGTGGTTGGCCCAACTTGTCATTGCCTCCTCCTCCTCCACTTGTAAACCCAAATGATGAAATTTCTCCTGCACACTCACCTGTACAGTCCTCACATGCTAGCAAACGAATTAAAACCAAGGCCCACCACGTGCAAGACAAATGTAAAGTCGTTGCTTCCCCTCATCTTCTTCAAGTGACTCAACAAAGTCAGTATCCTCTCAGATTCACTTGAGGGACGATTGCTCCCATGTTATTAGTGAGATTAAGCCTCAAGGTTCCACCCAACCTAAGGCTAATTCAGGGAAGTCCAAAGGGGACAAAAGTGACGGAAGAAGGATTGCCTCTCAAAGTGGCAAATATGTATTTTGATTTATGTGTTTATGGTTGATTTGTTGAAGACAATGCACTGCAGAAATTTTTGGACAACAAACTATTTTTTGGATAATGTGGTTATTTACGTATTTTGGATATAATTTGAATTTTATGATATTTAATATTCAAATTGTGGAAATATTTATGGGAGTTACAAGAAGGCATATGTTTAATTGGTTGTCTAATTGTGTTTATTTTTGTAAATAAATAAAAGGGAGTCACAAGGGGTCCCACCTACTTAGTTATTATTTAATAAAGACCCTTAATTATTATTATTATTATTATTATTACTTCCCCTGAAGTAAAATTAGTTAAGTTTAATCAACTTAACTAAATGAGGTAGTTGAACTACTTCAACTGATTTGGAATGCATAAAATACAAATGAGAAGGAAGAACAAGGGTAGAATAGAAGGGGAAAGCAATGCTAAGGTTTTCTCATTTTGTTTTCATGAGATAGTCCAGTTTTCATTCATTCTTTAATCCATTAAAGGTGTAATTCTCTTTTTGACAACAAGGTCCTATTGTAAACAACAAGGTTCAAAGATGAACCATATCATTCATATGCTTGTTTCAGAGGTGTTGATCTATATTTGATAGTAAGTGTATACTTGTCTATTTATGGATTGAGTTTCATGATTGATAAAGGATATTGTGCAGAGTCAAGTTGGCAACAGTCTGTAGAAAGCTAATCCATATTTTAAAGTTCATTTTTTACTTCTTGTCAGAGTCCTTTTGTATGGTTTTCATTGGGGATATCTAAGTTTGACCTTGGTCCATTCCCTCACATGGATTTTTGTAAAGAGTAAGATACTTTTGATTTATTGGAATGAAATAAAGAGATTGCTATTATGTCTCATTTGTGTTAATATGTGACTTGGTTAGTTTTTCTTTTGATCTCCACCTTTACTTTCTACAATCTGTATATGTTCAGAAAATTATATAGAAATTTCATATTTTGCAACAATATTTTCATTCAAAAAATCATCCTAAGCCCTTATAATTAATACTTGTGGATTGGGAAACACATTTTGAGGCTATAAAACATAGGGTAATATTTCCAACTATCTTTCCTTAGCCAAGCAAGATTCGAAAATGCTTGAGTAAGATAATTCATATCTTTTCCTCAACATTTATTTGGCAACCATACTGGGGAGATGTTCCATATCTCTCTAGTTGATTGTATGCTTGATTATCAATGCTTAAATCATTGAATATATTATATTTTTTCTTTTGATTCTTTGACTGTTTCTTTTTTTCATGACTGTACCTGTTGCAAGGAAGCCCAATATTGAGCATGTGCTTAAAGATTAGACCAACATTTCTTTAACCTTATTTAACACCATCTTAGAGACCACTAATACCCAGGTTGAGCTTGAATGCTCATGGGCAGTGATTGAACAAGACATAAGTGTCCGAGAACATTGGGAATCTAGGCAAAGACAACCTAGGAATCAACCATACTTTATTTCTCCTAAAGTTTTGATCTTCTTTTCATGTCCTTAAACTCTCGCATCTCTAGGAGAAGAAGAGTTTTATCACCTGAGATCAACCCTATTACTGAAATAGGAAGAAGAAACATTGTTTTGACAGCCCAAAAAAGTACTCTAAGGAGAAATTTGTCTGATTCAACCAGTTCGTCTCTCTTTCCCTTACCTATCGATCACAAGATGACATCTAGTAGTGGCTCTGGTAGCACTGGAGGTGCTTCTTCATATCAACCTTTAGCCTCGTTAGTGATTAGTATCTTATATAGTCATCAAATCCATGTCCAACCTACTACAAACCCCACTAAGGTCATAAAAAAGTATGGGCTCTTTCAGTTTGAAGAAGATTCTACAACTACTCTGTGGCATGTTTCATCTCCCCTTAACCTAGCACTTGCTACTCATCCACTTCCTAAATTTAAATAACATCTCCTTAGGTTTTCAGGGAATAACACGGTCACTACGAATGAACACTTGGTGTAATTTTATAATTCCTGTCACAGCATAGGATCCAATGAAAATGACACTTGTATGCACGTATTTGTTAATTCCCTTGAAGGGAAGGCATCAACCAATTTCTTTGATCTTCCTCCCAATATTCTTTCCACTTGGGAAGAGTTATTTTATTGGTTCAATCCTACTTATGGGCAGTCCAAGATCCCAACCAAGCAATTACGTGAGTACAATAACATTGCTTATAAAGACGGTGAGACTATCAAGTCTTTCAACTTGTGTTTCACCAAATTATATAACCAAATTCCCGAACTCATTCTCCCTCAGAACCAAGCTACTTTTATGCATTACTATAATGCTCTACCCTCCCCCTACCATCATAGGATTGAAGAAAAATCCATTGACAACCTTGGTTCCACTCTGCATAATTGTTTAGAATATGAAGAAGAGCTTGAAAGAACAAGTCTTCCTAAGGGAGATTCAGTTAAACAGTCGGACATGTCTGCCCTCTTATAGCTTGTACAAGACATGAATAATCAAATGATAGTGTATGAGCGGAAGGGAAATGTACCTTAAATCACCTCTAGGGCCTCATATTCTTCTTCACCACCCTTTAAGAATCCTAATGAAAATAACTTTCAACCTAAAGCTATCATGCCTCATAGTTGGTGTAAATTTTGTGAGGAACACCATGAGGAAAGTACTTGTGAGGTAAAGAAGAGTGTCAAAGATAAAATATTATGTAAAAGGCTTGAAACTACTATTTTTGTTCTATATTTTGCAGAACCAGAGGATGTCATGATCATAAATACTAGGAATAAATCCTATGCTCTGAAAGTTAAATATGATCCTCCTCGCACTTCTTCTATCCCAGGATCATCTTCACTAGTTGTTACTGTATAGGTTTCTAAAACTCCTGACAATCAAGGAACCTCCTCCCCTCTTCCCTCTTCCAAATACAACATTCTCAATCAATTGGCTAATATTAAAGCTAATGCTACCTTCCTAGACATGGTTTCCATCCATGAGCAACAAAAGTGTTAAAGTTTCTTGCTTAATCTGTTATTATTAATCTTCATTATAACAACAACATAAGAAGGATCTTACTGAAAGAAACACAATCACATAGTACAGAAGCATTTATCCTAGGAAACCCTCAAGGGGAAGAAAACCCAGCAAAACTTCTTTAATATAGATTCAATAACCAAGTACAATGTCTCTCACAAGAGAGATCTCACCAAACAAAAGATCCACCAGAAAACCTAACCAGAACAGAGTAGCGCACCACTTAGACCAAGATAGTCCTTCACCAAGATAACCTTCACCTTTATTGAGATACTCTTCCTTGTAGCTGCATCACTTCTCCTTGTAGCTACGTCACTCTCAGACTTGTGCACTTGATAGAGAGATCTTGATGAGTGTGTGAACAAATGAGGTGCTAGGCCTCTTATAAATACAAGTTGTGCCCCCCCAATAATTAGGTCAGGGATGACCTGCCCACTTTACATTTTTAATTTACATTTGTCTTGTCTAGGCACAATAGGGACGAATTTTCAATATATATATTTTATCTTTTTCTTTATACACAAAAGAGGATAAGAATATTCTTTGCAGTTACACAATATTTTAACACTCCCTCCTAAAAACAAGGATATTCTTTATCTTTTGACAAGTCACTGGATGTCATCATCAACTAAACAATATTATCTGGGCAATATAATCAACTGGATAATCATCACAACAACATCAACTGGATAGCATCATCAACTGGGCAACAACATCAACTGGATAACATTATCAACTAGGAAACAACATCAACTGGATAACATTATCAACTGGATAACATTATCAACTGGGCAACAACATCAACTGGATAACATTATCAATTGGGAAACAACATCAATTGAATAACATTATCAATTGGGCAACAAGAGGCATCAATATAATCCACTTGGTCATCTAGCATCACGATCACTGACTGGTTCTCCATGAATCCACATTAAAGAAGTTTTGTTCTCTTTATCTTCGCACATAAGATACTCTTTCTTTCTTTCATCTTCACGCAGAAGATACTCTTTATTATCTTCACACATAAGATATTCTATGAGTTTTGACATCCCTTTTATGTTCTCCCTTCTCTTGTATTCATCTATCTCACCCATCCACTGGGGAGGAATACTACCATAGCTTCACTCCTAGTCATCCAACATGAACTAGAGAAGATAATATGATAACCTGGGCAAGACTAGACTCCCTTTCCATGATCCACGCAGGATCACGACACAAACCTCAAGAGCCAACTAACCATTCCACATGGTCAAGGTTTGTGTTCCAGGCTACTCAATCCTTGGCCAGAGGAGAGTATTTTCCCGCTACCCCTTGGAGAACATCCACACTGCTCTCTATGAGGGTGGTCACACCCCTCTCTACGAGGGTATGTTGAGCACTCAACACACCCTAAAATGGTCTATGCCAATTTTTTACTTTTTGGGTACCACTTGATCTTTTGCATTGTCTGATTGTGCTTCAGTATGAAACTGTTGCATGTGCTTATCATTTATGTTTTGATGTTGAGTCATTTAAAGTTTTCTTGAACATGTGAAAATAATCTCAACGTTAAAGGGGGACTAACATTTACTTAAGGAATCGATAGTCTAAATTTTTTCCCCGATGCTCTTAGGAAATTTGGCATCGGGAAAGATTAAAAATGGCGAAAATCACTTGAGAAAACCAAAACAGCTGAGTGTTGAATTTCACTGGTGTCGGCAGAAGGAGGTCTCTCGCTCCACGAATAGGCTTCACTAAATATATCACCGAAGATAGATCTATTTGGCATCGACAGAAGATTAAAGAATAAGCATCACATGAGGTAAAGGTGACATCACCGATCGTCGACTTTCGAAATATTTTCTACATCGGGAATTTACGAAGATGATAACCCACGAAGAAAACTACACATTAATTTTACTTTTGAACATCGATCCCCGATTTCATCCCTGCATCGGTAGTCGCAATATTTAGCTCTTTTAGCACATTCAACGTGAATGAAGCCCAAGTGCAATCCTTACCCACAAGCCGAGTTCCAGACTTATTTTAATAACCCTGAGTCAGTACCGCCACGTCAGCATCAATCGACATCTAGAGTTTCTAAAGGAAAATATCAATGAAATTACAAAGCAACTCAGAACAACGATAATTATAAAATCACATGATTTACGAGAAGCTTAGATAAAAAAAAAAAACACGGTAGATTTACATACAAAGAGGGAACACGATACTTTCAACTACAAAACATTTTTGAAATCTCATATATTAAGGCTCCTGCCAAGCTCAAGTTACATACAAACAAACACCACTGACGCCTTGACTAACCGGCCCAGTTACATTGAGAAAGTGAAACCCTCACAACAAATAGAGAAAAATATCAAACGTCACTTCGGAGAATGAAAAACAAGAGTCTGCTCATCATGTATCTCCTACACACAGACCTTCTCTCGGACTACTCCTCGCGCCTTGCAATGTTTTCATTTTTCCTTCCCCATCATCCTCTATGCTTTGTGCAACTGCACAATCATATCTTGTGATTCCAGAAGCTGTCTCTTGAGCCAATTTGTGCTTCCTTTGTGACCCTACGGTACTGATACCTCCTGGTTCTTCACCGTCAACTGCCTCCGCAATTCTCTATTTTCTTGATAAAGTTCGGCTATGGCGAGTTGGGCCCACTCTAGCTGCTAGATGGGAATCCCAACGAAAGAACCTGGCATATTTTCCCTTCCCTTTCATCTCCCACTTCCTCGACTAGTAGTCCCGACAGGCTCCGGCCAGGTAGTGTGCATTGTAAAATCCTCAGCGGTCGGGTGTGCACTCAGCTCAGTTGGGAGGTGCCTTTCTCCTCCTTTTTCCTTATTTTTTCTAGGCCTTCCCCTCCTCCACGGTGTCTACTTCTAAGAGGGCACGACCTCCAACATATGTCCTTCAGATGTGTTTTTCTCCACTCCCACCTCTGCTTGAGACACTAACACTGTTTTCGAGAAAAAGTAGGTACCTCCTATTGAAGCTTCAGGGACACTAGATGCCAATAAGAAAGAGTCCCAGGCACGTTGGGGCTCGGACCTGGCACTCTATATACCTCAAAAACCCCATCCCTTTTTTAAAGGGGATTGCATAGTGTGACGACGTATTGTCTTAGATGTCTATGAATGAATAAAACACCACGACACAAAGTTTTTCTAGAATTAAACTCGCAAGACCAGCGCTACCGATGAATAAACTTAGTTGATGCGTAGAATCCCCACAGAGCCTCTAGAATTTATAGTAGAACAAGGAAGCAAAATAGAATGTGCCAAAGAACACTCATGCCTCACGACAGGATATCTTGAAGATTTAACGTGTCACAACTGCTCGACTGATGCATTCCAGAACTCATGAAATGTCGTCGATCGGAGTTGTAGGGAATATACGGTACGATCAGTCCAATCTCTTTAATCTCCCCAGCTTCCATTATTAGTGAATGATAGTTAACACACTTGGTGATATGGCTTCCGGAGGAACAAATTTCCTTGACCTGGGGCATTTAAAGACTTCCTTATTATAGTATATGACCTTTTGGGAGTGTACACACACTTTTGAGACACGTTCAGCTTTGGCATCCTTTCCCAACCCCAAGGGTCAATCGGCCACTGTGATGGTTTCAACGCTCATTGTTGCGCCTCTTTTGTCACCTAAATGAGAAAAACAGAGGTGCTTACAAGCTTAGTTGGGTTAGCTAAGCAAGACAGTAGTAAAGGAAAGGGTTAGAAGAATAAAGCATAAAAGACTAAGCTAAGAATTAAACTAGGAATGATAAAAACAATTAAACTATGGTGCATAAGGACATAAGAGAAAGAAACAAACAAGACTCATGTCACCAATGGAAAGGATTGTATTAGTGAAAAGAAAACACCAAAGAGAAAGGGAGACTTTGGGTCCCTTCTTCCTCCAAGGGAGGGCTCTTGGA
The DNA here is from genome assembly GCA_009831015.1 of Picea engelmannii. Lineage (NCBI taxonomy): Eukaryota > Viridiplantae > Streptophyta > Pinopsida > Pinales > Pinaceae > Picea > Picea engelmannii. The sequence goes on along the minus strand of ML836569.1, from coordinate 44,344 downwards.
CCCCCAAGATTGAGCTCTTCTTACAACTTGAAAACTTGAAAGAAATGGTGAAAGAATCCCAAGCTAATCCACTCAAAGGGTGATGTGAATTGCCCAAATGTAATGGTGCTAATATGCTCTTAAAAAGAGGATTCCCCAAGAGAATAGAAGCAACATAACCTTGCAAATGAATTCCTTGAAGATGTAGTGCACCCATGGCCTTGTTTTATAGCACCTCTTTGAGGTATTATGAAACATGCTTTTAGTGTGAACAAGGGGTTGTTTAGGGCACCTTTAGGTCTTTGACCAGCCACTCAGCTGGATCCAGCTAAGATTTAGATGTCAAATCGACTTGGAATCTAAACCAGAAGTGGGTGGGAGGCCGACCAACATCATAAATGCGTCATTCTCAGGTGTGCGCGGCTTTTAGCGTCCATAGTCACGCATCGTGTGCATGTGCACTTTTCCTGTGTTTCTTTATGGCACATGTGCACGCGTTGCATGTATAGTCATAGCACATCCTGATTTGATAACTGTTTGTATAGTTTTGGACCCTTTGGAAATGATTTTTTGGTAGTTTTGGTCCATGGGTGAACTTAATAGCTGTTTGAAGATGTTGGATTCCTGTAACCATTTGCAGACGAAATTTCAGTGATAACAGATGCCCCCTGATGGATGAGGTTAGGAGCATATGTATAGCCGAAATTCATCAATGTTTCTTCTACTGAGAGTACCATTGTAAGAAAGAGCAATAGTGAGAGTAGCAAGAGCGACCCATTGGAGGGAGAAGGGAACTTGTAGGACCCAACCTTTCGCAGGGTGTGAAAAATAAATTGTGTACAAATGAGACAGGCATGCCCCATGCTTGTGTCATGTAACTAAAAAAACGTGGAAGATAGTAACTGAAGTCGTGTGTTGGTGAAGATGACTGCAGTGCTCTCGGGGGCATGTTGATAAGAGCAGAGGACAATTGTAATGAGGAACAATACTCTGAAAAGTAGGCAATGACACCTGTAGAAAGTATCAAGGATTCTACGGGCATTGATAGCCCAACAAATTTTAGAGGTCTTCGGCAAATACAAGAATAACTACAATAGTTGCAAAGTAAGACCCACCATAACATGGGAAAGTGTTGGAGTCGAATGTTATGGGGGTCAATGACAACAGAGAGAAATGATGGTTCTCCCTGTGTCGTCCAAGACTCCTCATTGTAAAGGTAATGAGAGTCAAGATATTGTTGCCCTTCTGTAAATTGTGTTGATGTCGACAAAAAGGGAGACGTGACACCCAGAAGCAAAGGGCTTTGTGAAATCCACTGGGTGAGATCAGGAATTGAGGAGGTACATGGATGAAGTCAATATGCGTGGAGACTCAATACTACCCTTATTTGGGGATATATGCGAAGTATAAGTGGCAGCAACCGTTCAACTAGGTCGAGTGTCAGGGGAACAACTAGATGTGGGATAAATTGTGCTAGAGGCGAGACAAAGTGAAAAAACTCAGAGAACAGAGATAGGTGGTCGATGGGATACTTGGATTTTATGGATGATGTCAATGGGAGTAGTTGATAAGGAATGCCCAAACCAAGGGAAACATGGGTTGCGTTTTCCGAAAAGGAAGAAGGTCGCCAAAGATGACGACAAAAAGCTATGTAAGATGATGGAAACAACGACTTAATTACAAAAAGAATTTAAAAAAATTAGTTGGGATAATAATGTAGATACAGAAACGGGTGCCCCAATGTAAGATGGCTTGGCCCGAGGATGGCGCAAGTTGGTAAAAAAAAAAGTGGAGGGTTGGGGCCCCATAGGCGGGTTTCTGTAGTAGGGAAATGTATGGAGGGAAATCTGCAGATGGGCAAACTGACGGTGGAGGAAATGGATGGTAAATGATGTTGCGGGAGTGCAGTCAAAATAAAACCGTGAGGAAGTGCCCTGGGAGTCCGTTGGGTAGGCTAGAAAAATGAGGAGAAGTAGTATGTGGCTGATTCACGACATGATGTAAGACTATTGGGACTATGTGGAGGTGACAGTACTGCAGAGCTGGATTATAAGGATCCTAAAGACAAATTTCAGAGGGTGTGACTGGAGATGCAATTGAGATTCAGAGGGAATGATTACATGCCAGTGTTGATCATATACCTGAAGGGGTCACATTTTTGTGTGATGACCAAGTACCTGCACACATGAGAACCAAATACCCGACGTGAACAATATCTGAAGATAACGAATATATAACAGTTATTTGATAATTTTGAACATGAGCATGCATACCTGAACGAGGTATGAGAAAATGGCTCCCTGGGGGTCAGGGATGGATGGTGACTTGGGAAGCATGACTACGTAGGCAGTGGGATCCTGATCCCATGGATGAAGACGGATCAAAAAACGGATGTCCGGAGCTCCCGGAAGGGGGTATGGAAGTTTTGGCAAAAAGGGCCTATATATAGTTGTAGGGCCCACATTGCCACCTCATTTGTACTTGCTTCTATAGTGATCAGAGGGGAGATTCCAGAGTAGATTCAGAGATTATAGGAGTGCGAGGAAGCCAATCCGAGAGGTGCTAGAGTCAGGTTAGTGGTCTCATCCTCCTGTACAATAGTTAGGTGTCAATTTTTGGGTAGGACCGTACGGATGGTCGTAAGGTGGGTTTGTGGAAGTGTGGTCCCCCAAATGCGCAGGAGATCGATGGAGACCCATGCATGAATGCGCAATTGTAATGGGAATAGTCACTTAGGGGGGCGCACAATGTGGCAAAACAATCACGCATGTTCGAAGCACAGCCGCGCATGTGTGCGTGACAATGTTGTTGACAATTGTGCATGAGTGTGCAACTGTACAGTGAACAGGCACACATTTGGTGCGCGCCTGTGGGCTGAATAGGTGCACATACATGCACACCTGTGGGGTAAATAGGTGCACATGTGTGTGCGCCTGTGGGGGTAACAGCTGCGCCTTTGAGGCAAAGTTGTGGCTGAGAAAAACTTATCTGCTTTTTGGGAGATTTTGGTGTTTTGATGAATGGTGATGGCTGATCAAGTACTGTATATGTGGATGCAGGTGATCATTTGGGATGATGCCGATCCATTGGAGGGAGAGGGACTGGGCCCAACTGAGGGAGGCCATGAGGGATGAGGAGCCAGCGGTTCATGGTGCTTTGGCGTCCTGTGGGCTGCTGAAGTTTTTTGAGTGCTCACTGGTGAGGGCATAGGAGTATCTGCTGCAATTCCTTATTTCCATGTGGAGTCCAAAATTGTAGTGTTTTACTGTACGTGGGGAGCACTTGGAATTCTCTACTAAGGAGGATGTCTATTTTCTCACTGGGCTCCCTTTTCGGGGAACTCTGCTACCGGTCAAGCCGGTGATAGTTGGAGATGGGCAGTTGTCTACCCTTGCCCGGGCATATTGTTCAGGAGAGGATTTCATGTCCGGGTTCATGGTGTGGATTGGGGCCATGGATTCCCTGGTACATCCTTGCATGGAAATGATGGTTGTAAGATTTTATGGTTCACTCATGACTCAGCGTATTAGTGGTGACCAGTTGAGGATCATGCAGTGGGCACTAGGGGGTGAGCATTTTGTCTGGGGATTGATGTTGCATGCCAAGATGGTGGGATAGCTCACCAGGTGTCGAGCGACCGACTCAGGGGATTTGTCTTTTGGATCTATCCTGGTGGCTTGGTTTCTAGAAAGGGTGCCTATGTTGTGCCCGAGAGTTTTGTTATACCCACCAGGAGCGCGAGAGCCGCGATTACGGTGGTGGGCGATGATTTTGGTTCGTCATGGGGGTGGGGAGGGTGGCCATTACTTCATGACCGAGGCTGCACAAGTGTGGCATAAGATGCCATAGATCATATTGCAGTTTCCATATAGTGGGGTAGATTTTCGTGATGACCCCGAGATGATATTACCCCTGGGAGAGGTATTCGACCGTCGAGGTATGATGTTAGTTTTGTTGGGTTTTTATTTGTTTAGATAGTATAGCATATGGTTGATATTTGAATGGATGTTGATACTATCATTTGTTTGTTTATGTAGATGTGGGACCGCGTGGATGGGAGGTCGAGCTGATTAGAGCGCCAGCTTGCCAGGGGCTTGTGAGACCACCATAGGTAGAGCCACAAGCAGGGGAGAGGTGGCGATGAGAGGATGTCGGGGTGAGGCCTGGTGATGAGGATAGAGTGGCCAGGAGACGTCGTTATGATGACCCCGGTGTAGGGCCATCACATGCTCCTTCGGCCGAGGCCGGGGGAGAGTTTGATGATTTCCACCATCGATTAGAGGCGGTTCTACAGGGAGTGCCCGAGGGGATGTGGGTGTGGATCCAGGATGAGGGGATCCTTGAGCAGTGTATTGGGATACCGACAGAGTCATGAACCTTGATCCACAGAGAAGCTATAGCCATATCTGCGATGACTAGGCAATTGCCCCCAGGACCTAAGGTACCTAGAGCTGGTGGGGTACCTGGTGCTTGAGCACTAGAGGTGCCCTTAGGGTCACTAGATATGTATTTTTGTATTTGATATAGGCTGGTGAGCCCATTTTGTATAGTTGTGACATCTAATTTTGTATTGGTAGGGATGAGGTGATTCACTTGCCTACGAGCGATGTACTATTTTTGTAAACACTTTATGACATGTGGACTGATATATATATATGGATATACATTTTGGGATATGGGTATTGTGTACATGTATGATGTGTGTTTTGTTGATGATTTTTTAATGTAGTTGATGATGTCTAATCTATATGTTGTGACAGACTTCTGATGGTTTATGTGTGTGTGAAGATGTCTTGATGTGCTATATGCCAGTCTAGTATAATGTTAGCCATGTTATCTTTTATTTGATTGAATTGTCTTGGGATATGTGTAAATGTAATGAAATCAAAATGTCGAGATAAAAGTCTAACCTGCAGGTATTTGCGAAAGAGGTAAGGATCACAGACACGGCACACATTGTTGAGCTGGAGGACGACAAGTTGGGAATCTAATAAGATGCTAAGGTAACAAATATGGTGATGACTGGCCTCGACAAGGAAACCAATGACGGTGGTGTATTCTTCTTGATTGTTGGTGGCTAATCCTAAACATATGCCGCTAGTGTGGAGCAGGTCATGTGAAGGTGAATAGAGGGCCCAAGCAACCAAAGCGAGATTCTGTGTCTAGTGGCTAGCTCCGTCGACGTAACCGATGTGGTAGGCCGATGGGGGTGGAATCTATCAATAACATGAGTGATAGATTAGACGTGGGATATGGATAAAAGAAGACTAAAAACTCTATAAAAGATGTACAAAATCCTAGTGTAGTATGGCTACGCTCAGGTGTAAAATTTCTTTAAGTACAACCCGTTGATGGGTTCTTTGAGAGGATGGCCTTCGAGGGAGGCCAGAATATATGCGCCTTTAGTGAGGCAATGTTGGATGATGTATGGTCCATGCCATAGGGACTCGAATTTTCCATGGCCAAGGGTATCATGAGCGATATTGTAAGCGAGGACGAGGTCACTGTCATTAAAGGAGAGAAGGTTGACATGGCGATCAAAGGTGGCCTTTGATCATTTTTTGGCTATTTCATTATTTTGTAATGAAGATCGACGATCTTCATCCAGGGATTCTAAGTTCAAAAAATGCTTCTCTATTGGGGCAGTGTCGGGTAATATCTCAATAGAAGTGCGTAAGGTGGGAATTTCGCACTCAATGGGAAGAGTGGCCTCGACCCTGTGGACTAGATGAAAAGGTGTGAAACCAGTGGCAGTTTTGAATGCTGTGTGATAAGCCCAGAGCGCGGAAAATAACATATGATGCCAATTGGTTTTATGTTTGTTAACCATGCGTTGCAACATGGTTTTTAGGACCTTGTTAACTGCTTCTACCTGTCCATTGGAATGAGGGTAGTATGGTGAGGCAAACTCATGGGAGAAGCCTAACCTGAATGAGAGTTCCATAAAAATCTCATTCTCTAAATGTTTCCCGTGATCTGAGACTAGTTGGAGTGGTAATCCAAAGCGGGATATGACATGGTTAAAGAAAAAATGTGTTGGTGTGTCAGTGGTGTTGTTGAAGGTAGGCATGGCTTCAACCCACTTGGTAAAGTAATCGACTGCAATGACTATGTATTTGTGTCCATTGTTGGATGGAGGGTTGCAAGTCATGAAGTCGATGCCCCATTTACAAAAGGGACCAGTGGTGATGACTAGGTGTAGAAGAGTAGGTGGTGCGCATGCTTTGTTGGCATAAAGCTGGAATTTATCACATCATTTCACGGCATGCATGTAGTCGTGAAATAATGTAGGCCAAAAGTAACCTGCGTGGATGATTTTCTGAGCAGTGGACATCCCTGAGAGATGGCCTCCGCAAGCGCTGTTGTGGCAGTCGTTCAAGACTCTGTCGGCCTCGTCAATAGTTAAGCATCGACAGAGTATGATATAATATATCTCTGATGAGGAGGTAGTGGGGTGCCTGGTGATGAATACGTCGATGATCATCTCTGGAGAGGTGGTTTCCAAATTTTTGTGTTTGTAGATAGACGAGAAGATCGCCATACCAAGGGTCATCCGAGGGGATGTAAAAGAGATGTTCATCGGGGGAAGTTGGTATTGACCAGTGAACTGGTAGTGTCGGAGGGAAATGTCGTGACGAGTTCAGCGAGGACGAGATCTTTATTTCTCTTGGGTGTTGAAAATTCGAGATCATACTCCTGCAGGATGACGATCCATCGAGCAAATTTATCATCAATTTGTCGACGATTGAGAAAGTATTGCATGGGGTTGGAATATTCTATGACTTTGGTAGTTCGAAGCAGAATGTAATGGCGCAGTTTTTGGACTGCGAGGACGACTGCAAGGGCTATTTTCTCTTCATGATTGTATTTCAAGGGTGCCCCTGAGAGGTTTTTACTGATGTAGTAAATGACATGCTCGCGATCGTCATCCCCTATTTGAATGAGAACTCCTTCTACTGAGATGGTTGAGGCCGATATGTAGAGGATATAGTCACGGTTATAGTCAGGTGGACTAATCAACAGGGTGTTGGAAAGAGCCACTTTGAGATCATCAAAAGAGGTTTAGGCATGTTTATCCCATTGGAATGGGATGTCATGGTGAAGTAAGTGAAGGAAGCCATGTGCACAAGTAGTGTAATCTGGGACAAAGCGTCGTAAAAAGTTAGCTTTTCCTTGTAGGCTCTGTAGTTGGCGTAAATTCCATGGGGGTGGAATTTCTGTGATGGCTTGGACTTTGAGAGGGTCCACGATAATGCCCCTTTGGGAAACGATGAACTTGAGGAGGTGCCCAGCAATGATGCAGAATACGCACTTGAGGGGGTTCAAGCGGATATTGTACTGTCGACACCTTTGGAAGATGATACGTAGATCATTGAGGTGTTGAGTGTGTTTCTTAGATCGAGCGGTGAGTTCGTCCAAGTATGCGAGGATGATATGAGCTAGATCATGAAATATGTATGTCATGGCTCGTTGGAATGTCGCTCTAGCGTTCTTGAGGCAAAAAGGCATGACACGATATGTGAAAGTACCCCAGGGGGTAGTGAACATGGTTTTGTACTGATCAGCTGGGTGAATTTGGATTTGGATGTAGCCAGAGAAACCATCCATGAAGGACAACGCCTCGTGACCGGTGCAATCATCGATAATTTGGTCAAGGAAGGGTGTTGGAAAGTTGTCTTTGGGACAGGCGTGGTTGAGGTCACGGAAGTCTATACAGACACGGATAGTGCCCTATTTTTTGTTAACAGGGTCAGGGTTGGAGACCCATGACGTATAGGTGATGGGATAAATGAACCCTGCAGTGCGTAGTTTGTCAATATTAGCTTTGATGGTCGCTGCTTTGGATGGGTGTAGCGGTCGCTGTTTTTGGCGGACGGGTGTGATATCATGCCAGGTGTCTATGTGATGTTCGACAATAGAGGGATCAAGGCCAATCATATTTGTGCATGACCAAGAAAAAATGTCTCGGTATTCTTGGAAGAGGGCTTTGTAGGTGGTGATTTCTTCGGGAGAGCATGCAGCGCCAATGGTGATTTCCTCAATAAATCCATATTTGATGGAAATATCGATTTTGATGGTTGGGGATATATTGGCCATATTGCCTTCCTCGAAAGAGTCGAGGGAAACGATAGGGTTATTGAACCAATCTATATGCCCTGATGGGATAAAATATTTGGTTTAGACTGCGTATATGGGGTGTTGGTTAGGGGGCGGGAAGGCTTCCTGTGAAAGAAAGAGCACTCTGTGGTGGAGTGCGTCCCATGGGAAATCGGGGGTATTTAACTCCTCGAGGATATCTTCATCACAATGAAACTGTCATGAGTATAGGGGATCGAGAGGAGTGATCTCAGTGACTGTCAATGTGGCGTTGTCTCCGACTAATAAATACGTAGGGGGATTGATGCAAGGGGATTGCGATGGTTCACTCGTCATAAACCAAATATCTAGATATTGTGGGTTAAAAATGGTAGTTGGGCGTAAAATTTATGTGGGGAAATGTACACGGGAATTGCGGGGGATTTAGGGGTAAATCCTCATATAAGTCATCCAAGAACCATGGGGGAGTAGGGAGTGCTTCAGATTCAAGAGAAAGGATAACCTATAGAGATGGAGTAGGGGTAATCACTAATTCTGTTGATACTAGAGGGGGTGTATCATTTTGAATAAGGGCCATTTGGCGATGCCTATATTCAATGATCATAGGACATTGGTATATGAAATGATCAAGTGATTTGCATAAATACCAAGGACATCTCATCCGTTCATTGACTGAGGTCATGACATAATGGATGTCGGTGACATGAGTTGGGGTGGGTCCTTGCTAAAAACTCTGGTGTACGGCTGTTAGCGTCTACCGGAATTGAGGTAATGCTAGAAAATGGTTTGTGTAATGGCCATATTTTGAATAGATGGCGCATGAGAATTTGGTTCACAGTCCTTTGTTACTTGTGTTTTGGGAGATAGCAACAATACTGGAGGAAGCGACGAGCAGTGGTGGTGCTCGAGGGAGTTGTATGAGATTACGTAACTCGGGGAGAGATGAGAACTTGTTGGTGGGGTGTCCGTCTTTCTCGCATAACGTGCAAGGAGGTTGGATGTGTGGGGGAAGTGGAGCTGTGGGCTCCTTCTTCTTTCACCTGCCCCCATCTGTAGCAGGGGGGTTAGTGAGTGGGGGTGTAGGTGGTATGGTGGGAGTGAGTATGGGAATCTGCATCGGGATTCCTTCTATTTGAGGAGGGAGAGATGGTTGAGGAACCATTGTTGGTGGATGTAGATACCATACTGGGATTTCTAGCACCATATTGGGAAGGGTAAGCGTTGCAGCTACTTGAAAAGCTTGGATGCCTGGTGGGGGGTAGAAGAAGGGGATTTGAGTAATGCCTTGGGGAACTGTTTCCCTAACATGGATATGGCCCTGAGGTGAGGTGAAATCGTGAACTGGTGGAGTTGGTGAGTTCTCAGGAGATTCTTGAGGGAGAAGATGTGTGACTAGTGGGACATCAGGGATGAAAGAGGCCTCGGTGGGAGAGAGGTTATCTTCAGTTGTCGTTCCGTTGGAGGATACGACACATACTTGTGCTGAGGGATGGAGGAGCGGTGGTGCTCCGTGGTATGTCGCTAGCAAGGATGGGTCTTTGAAGATTCTGGGGGCCATCTCGATGAGTGGATAGGCATCTGGATTAGTGTGGATGAAAGGGAGGATGTTATTGATGTTGGATGAAGGGTTAGGATTATAATGTGATACTTGATCGATGGTAATGATATTTTCGTTATGGGGAAACATCATGGTTCGAAACACATAAGAGGCAACAGCCTTCATAGCATACATGTAGCTATGACCAAACAAGATATTGTATTCGTGAGGGGCATCAATAAACTCAATGTCAATCAAAACGGTTTTGCCCCCAAGCTCGACGGGGACATTTTGGAAGAGTCCTTTAGGGGATGAGGGTCTATCATCATAGGCTCTTAAGGTAATGGAAGAAGGTATGAGTTTGGGGGAACCAAGTTTCTACCATACGGATTTGGAAATGATATAGGTGGATGCGCCTTCATCAATGATGCACCGATGAACTGTGATGTTCCAAATTTTTACAGGGATTTGAAAAGCAATAAGAGTAGGGAGGCGAGGTTCTCCGCTGTCGAGATCAAATGTGATGACTCGGGTATCAGTAGGGTCGACTGCTCCCAGGCCGGAAAGTAAGGACTTCTGCTAGGTGGGACAAGTTTGAAGGACTTCTAAGACTAACATGGCAGTCGAAGATTGTGCCAAGTAATCGATCAAACTGTAATTATGAGCTTCCCTAGCCTAAGGATTGTGGACATTCCTATGCAATGGGATGCAAGGAATACGAAGGGGGGTTTCAATATTAGGGTGAGGAATCATGAAAGGGGGTCTAGTTGTGACTGGAATTTCTTTCAAGGTGGTGGGAGTAGATTCAGGGGGTGTGCTATACTAACGACTACAATTTTGCATAATGACTTATTCCTCACTGGTAAGGGGGATAGCGCGATCAACAGAGGTGCCCGTATTGGGATACGGTCCCAACTGTGGTGGGGTTGGCTGCATGTCTGGTTGGGTATTTATCACCCCTTGGTGTGGGATGGGGTTTTGTAGCACAGTTGCAGGTGGTTGTTGCACATATGGTTGTGGGGCCTGCAGAGGGGCGGGTGGTGCTGAGGGACGTGGTCCATTCACAAAGTCTTTCATCCATTTAAAGTCAACAATTTAGGGGCAATGGTGAGTATAGTGACCAAACTCACCGCAAAGGGCACAAGGGAAGTTGGTCCCAATATTTTTGTTGTTCCTTCCCTGGCGTTTGTTGTTGTTTCCCCCTTGGGGGTTTTGATTCCCCTGGTTTTGGTTTCCCCCGACAAACTGGTTCTGTTGGGGTTGGTTCTGGTTTCCTCCTGGTCCAAGATTATTATTGTTCTGGTTTTTTCCTTTCTTTCTGGCATTGTTCGATTGATGGGATGGATTTTCCGTGTTCAATTGTTCAAAATTTTGATATTTCTGAATGGGAGAAGGTTGAACAAAATTAACCCCAGCGTGTGGTGGTCCTTTTGGTGGAGCCATAGGCTGTAGGAGGCCAGAAAATGGAAAGTATGGATTATGTTGTGGCAATGATCCATAAGGTACATAGGAGGGCATGGCGCTTTCACTAGTGCTTAGGGTATAGGCCGAGGTAGAGGGAGTACCAACACTTGGTTGGATAGGTGGGCAGATTAGGGGTGCCGGGGAGGGTCCACTTATGGGTGGAGGCAGGGCAACAGGGTATGGTTTTTGATAAGGGGGAGGAGGATAATAAGGGATTCCTCCATATGCCGACAGATATTGAGGTGTGCCATACATGCGTGGTTGTTGAGGTTGTGGGTTGTGGTGTGTAGTCTTACCAATCAATCTGTCTGCTGAGTGAGACATCCTAGGTTTGTCTTGGCCAAATGGAACGGGCCTAAGGGAATCTAGGAGTACCATGTATAGGTATTCAGACTGAGCATAAATGAGTTCAAACTATTGGGTCTTTCTAATGGCTTATTCTTCAATCTGGGGGAAGGTGGCGGCCACATCTTTGGCAAGGAGGGAAACAAGTGAGTTGAGGAACCAATTGAGACATTGTTCGGGGGTAGCATCAACTTTGCAGAGGATACGTCGTCGATGCCATTCATGGATGTGGTCGGCAATATGTGTGGAGGCTGTTTGTTTGAAGTCTAAGAGTAGTTCAAGGCCATTGTCACGACGAATGGGTAATTGAAAGAAGTTCAAAAATTCTTTGGCCAAGGATTCAAAAGTCACGTGGGACCTAGATTTTTCTTCTACATACCATTTGGCTAATGGGCCAATGAGTGTTCGTTGAAATAACCTCAATCGGACAGAATCGTCCATGATGTTGTTGGAAGAACACCATAGGTGAAAGGTCATGATATGGTTGGCAGGATCATCTCCTGCTTTTCCTTCAAACTTGGGGATATCGGAAGGGAGTTTGGTAGGCATTGCAGGCCATGTGGGGTTATGCAATATGGGATCATTGGTAAGCTTATTCAGATCCAGTATGTTGAGGGAAGCCAAATATGGCATATGGGGTGGTGGAGGAGGATTAATTTCGGCCATAGTGTGAGTGTTCTAAGTACCTGACCCTTGGAGGGGACTAGGTGGGTTTGTACTTCCCCCTTGAGAAGAAGTTGGTCCCCTGCTTCTATGTAAAGGAGAGCGAGTGGAAGGTGGACCTTGGGAATTCGACCTAAGTAAGGTGGAACCAAGCAATATTGATCCCAAGACAGTGGCACTCACAGGGGTGTGAGAAGGTGGAGCTGATGGGTTGGAAAGACTAAGAAATCCCCCTAGAATAGAAGGGAGATTTAGCAAGCGTCTGGAATGATGGGGGTTCTGTGGGTCCCCTATGATGTCCGAATAGCTGACTGAATGTGTGTGAATGGTGGTGAGAGAAAATAAATAAACAAGAGCCTTTGCTGCAATTTTTGAACCTACACAATATATATCCAAATCAGATGTAATCAGAAGGGCATCATACATAAAGTGTTTTGATAAAGAAGCATATATGTGGATAGGTGGATTTTGTCCGCGTGGGGAAACAAAGAAAAAAAATGCTCGTTTCCTAAAATACGTAATGTCATTCCTCTCAAAATAGCACTGGACCTTCCAATAGCACTTGACAGTGGGGTCTAAAGCCACTGGAAGAGAAACTAGTGAAGGATGAAGAAATCAGTTATAATGAGGGGTAGAGGGGGCATATCCCGAAAGAACTAGTGATATTTCCCAATAGCCACACAAAATCCGATCAAGGTGAAATTGCAGCCCACAATGGACACCTGTGTAGATGTCCTAAAATTTGGTCACTAGGTACCTCGGTCAAAGTGCGACATTTAGATTTTCAGCCTAAGAAATGGGTCACGGGCTGGATCATGTCCAAGAGGTGGGTGCCTCAAGGGGGGATGCACAGAACAACCAGACCTCGGCCTTCAACCCTTCACGGGTATCTCCCTGCCTTATGGTGTTAGGAACATTTGACTTTGAGGATTTAAAGTTCTCTATTTGACAACTTCTATTGTTTTGAAAATGTGAGAACCAAATAATGGGGATTTATTTGGATGCCTATCCCTGAAATCCTACCTAGACTAAAAGATTTCTTTTGGCACCTCCTGTGGAGGAAAACTTAGTGAGTTTTTAGAAAAAAATTAGGTGTGGTTGTTTGAGAGATTGGGGGTGTGAGCCAATCTCGTTGAAATTAAGTGGGAGTGGATAGTTTTGTCAAGAAAAGGGTGGGGTGTTTTGGAATCCCTTTGGAGGAAACTTACTTCAACCTCCATGTTTCGAGATGAAAACTATGTGAGTGAGAAGTGACTTTTGTGTGTGAATGAGTGAAAATGTGCCATTTTTTTAATGAATTAGG
>ML836569.1:0-20078 GCA_009831015.1 Picea engelmannii | reverse complement strand
ATAACATGAGAGCAATCATCTCTCAAATGCATGCAGGATGAAACGGATTTGGCAGAGTCATTTGAGGGAGAGGAGGGGGAAGCAACAACTTTTCCTTTATCAGGTTCATGGTGGGATTTGGTTTTTAACCTCTTGCTTGTGTGGGAAGACTGTATTGGTGAGTGTGCAGAGGAATATTGGACAACTAGGTTAACCAGTGGGGGAGGAGCAGGTAGAGACAAATTGGGCCAGCCATGATGTTGGGAGACTATCGTGTGGACAATCTCTTTCCATATGTCATTTTTAGGGACTTCAGGTTTTAACGAGACATGAGGGGGAATTGGGATACCAGGGACATGCGGGGCTTGGAAAGGAGGCCTTTATGGCCTAGGTTGGACCACTCCTTGTCCAATCCAGTTAAAAAATCCAGCTTGGAATACCTGGCTCAACTCTTGTGAGTCTGCATCAAAATGTATAGAAAACCTTGGCCTTCTAGGGCCCCTGTTCCAATTTCCTCTTCCCTTGTTACCCCGACCATGGCTACCTCTGCTGAAGAAGTTCATTCTTGTATGCATTATTTATTAGCAACTAGTTTCTTCAACAAACTATACATGACATCTCTTTAAATATAAAACAAAGTTTGGATCAACAACACATCAGACTCATGCAATCCAATCCATAAAAATCGTTTAATACTTGTCAATGCCCAGGGGGTGAATAAGGGTTCTAGGATATATGAGGGATTGTATTCAGCGAAAAGTGGTAAAATGAAGGGGGGTATATCATGATTACTGCTCAACAAATCATCAAATAGTCAACTATATTATAATAATAAAACATATCAACTGTATCTCATCCTTGTGCCATCCTTCAACTGATATAATACATAGTTTTCATTTAACTATAATTTAATTTTAAGAACAGGGAGTTAATAGTGAATCTAGGAAGGTGAGGGGACTTGTAATGTGCGGAAAAGTGAGAGAATGGCAGGGAAATAGCAAATATTGTTCATAAAACAAATCAAGTAATCAATTGACATAACTCTGTACTTAATACAAAAAATACCAACACCAATTCAATAATTACTGTGTATCAAAACTGCTCATTGTTCAACATTTAAATTCCTCAAAAAATTCTCAATTAGAACAGTCTGCAATCATACTCATAATCGAAACAACTTTCAACAGTCCTGTTAAGAAAATTCTTGGTCTGTAATTTATTTCCTTTCCTTTTAAGAATCGAAAGAAAACACACACCAACATTGGTCCACCTCTATCCATAATACATCACTCTAAAAATATCATACATTGTCCATCAATTCACAATCGACCAATTAAAACATATGCACAAGTCCCTTTCCAATTTGAACAAACTTCTAAAAACATGTCCGGTTACATACACTCTTCATCATATCAACCAATAAGTTTTTGAAACGAGACCACAGTAAATATAAAACTTTGAACCTCATCACTGTTGATGTAACTATTCATAATATGCACGATGATTCCATAATAGATGCACAGTGAACATAACGAAATACACACAGTTACCAATTCCATAATTTGCTATAACCCCGGTCGGCCTTGTGAAACACACATGAGTATCCAATTTGCAATTAACACCATGTTATAGAACACATTGATTCAAAGTATAATGAAGAAGAGACAACCCTTTGATTGTATATTATTACTCATTCCCAATCACAAATTTTCAACCGATTACATCATAGGAAGACAAGATAGGGACTCGAAAAACATTCCATAACCACTCCACTTGATAACCAATCTTTGACAACCAAAAAGATGCCCGACAGGAGAAAGAATAGTTGGGAATTTTAAAATTGGGCTTTGTCACAACAAATACAAAGCGACAGTCAAGAGTGCGCTCAATCATCAATTGCACAGAGAATTGGAGGTCCTCAGAGACATATCAAACGGAGGAAAATACCCCTTCGATACACCACAGTAGAAGCCACAAATTTTATTTATAACTCTCGGTCTGGGAAAATAGAAAAACAATTAGCCACAGAGGAAACAACGACTGGTAGGGTAGAAAAACCGATGCACATAATGCACTTACATTTGTAGAGGAGTGATGATCGTCCACTGGACAGTGACAGTTACCCATAACACACAGAGGTATAACCTCTGTCTATTTATTAAGAGCCAAAGTATTTGACAACAATGCTAGTGAGGATGCCTAACCCGAGGCATAACTTATATCACCCAACAACCATTAGGCATATATATCGACGTTATGGCCACCCTAAGACCGATTCTTGAAATATTTTTGTGCCAAGACACTAAGCCCACGACCATGACTCTAGTTCGATAAATACACAACAACCAAATGGCAGTCCGAACACTACTGGACAGAGTTACCCTTATAACTGTGAGGAATCAACCAACAAGAATACACATAGCGAAACCCTCCACCATTAAAACACGGAGCGATAATACCCATATTCATTAAAAATCCACAGAGACCCATCAAGATTTTAATCAACATAGCAACCAGTGAATGCACAAATCAACCAAAAGCCAATTCTTTTACTTGCAATCCAAACAATTACATAGTCATTCCAGAGAGAAAAACCATGCATTTACACAATTGAAATTCTCAGGAAAACACAAACCCAAGCATTAATCAGCCATTGTTTGTTCATACACAGAGCATAATTCATGGATGGGGTGAAAAAGAACCATACCTGTAACCGAGAGCTTAAAAGGGAGAGTTGGCCGAGCGTTTTCTTCCCAAGCCTGAAATGCGGAGCTTAACCACTAACAGACCAAAATGAAACAAAGAACCATACTAGGGTGACTGCCTAATGGGGCTAGTATGGAGTGACATGCAGTTACTGCACGTCGCTTCCATCTCCTATCCTATTCAATTACGAAGTACAAGACACTGACACCTTCACCCATGCATTAACCATGTAATCAATTTCCAAACCATTGAAGTCTGTGAAAATATTCCTTGCCCAATGCGCCACCCAAAACATTCACGTTAACCCTTGCCGAGTCTTCATGTCATACCATATGCATTTCCATATCATATGCGCCCAAAAATAACTCAAATGAAAATCACATAGCCACTAACCAACCATATAATAGTTAGGACTAACACAACCATGTTTTACATTTCCATTCACACATAACTTTTAACATAGCTTAAACATAGACCCTTTCTTTTTAGGATTGTTCCCATAAGTTTCTTCTCTTTGTTTTGGTTATGTCATTACTAACATATTTCTTGTGTATGTGTAGCCAGGTAATAAATCATGGTGACATGATTAAACATAACAACTGTAAATATATGCCAATCATAACATAAAAATAAGCTTTGAATAGTAGAACATCCCATAAAATGCATCATACACCCTTCACTAGGTCAAAATGAAACCAAGACTGCATTGTCAACCATATAGGACCCTGCAAGAAACATTGAAACAACAACATAAAATGTGTGATATGACTATCTCCGAGCCTCCATTCTACAAGGGGGTCCCATCTACTAGTATTATATTATTAGCATAGTTTAAATAATAGGGCTTTAGCAATACTTTGCGGGCGAAATTCCTCGTTGCGATTTTAATCGTCAACACCAACCATGTTGTCATAATGGATGAAACCAAGACTTGCATCATCAATTGTAGAAGACTGTGTAGGCATTATCATTATAGAAGCAAACATATAAGCATAACACATCCATCATAGCACCTCTAGTCTACAAGGGGGTCCCACCTACTAGTTAATTATTATTATCATAAATAAATAATATAGCTTAGCAATCATTTGTGGGAAATATTCATCGTTGCGATTTTAATCGTCAACAAACTGGCGACTCCACTAGAAAATTTGTTTCCAACAGATTAAGAACTCATATTTTCTGGTTTCGCAGACCATGTAAACATTATATCAAGAAAATAGACATCAGAATAATTATGCAACATAGGGAAGTGAGTAGTTTAAGGGGAAAATGATTGGGATTTTGGGAATAACTCATGTAAAGTGTTAAGTATGAGGGGTTTTATCCCTTTATGCATTCATTCGATTAATCATGTGAAAACATTCCCGACTTCAAGGAGAAAAAATTTCTGGTATGCTCTTTTGAATCTTGGAGTGGATGGAAGAAAAGGAAAGCATAAATAGGGAATAAAACCAACTATCTTATATAACAATAGTTGAAGCAGATAACAATTTCAATGATGTCTTCAGGGGGAAACATCATGATAGTTGTGTAACCTTATTGTTATTGATTAACAATACTTTGCAGAATAGCGTCGTTGTGGAAAAAATGATCCAACATTTTATTTTGACAAGAAAGGAAGTCAATAAAAGAAACGTAATAGCAAGAAATGAAATAATAGAAATGAGATAACAAAAATGAAATAACAACGATGTAAAATCAAAGAAAATAAAACAAACTATAATACATAAAATATTCCATACAACATTTAAACTTTCATGTTGGTTCCACATAGTGTTTTAAGTGGGAATCGTTGGTGCTATATGAAAACAATCGCTCTTTCAAGTCCTTTAGGATATAGGAATTTATGCCCAGGACAAAAGTGATATTAAAAGGACCCAACCATAAATTTTGGAACTTCGAATGCCTTCCTCTATCAGCATGAGCTGAATCCCACAACAATACCTTCTCATTAACCTTAAATTTGACAGCTTTGGCACTTTTATTGAAATATATTTTTACAGTTTGTTGTCTTCTCTTTATATTATCCAAGGAAAACGTCCTTTGCTCCTCTAAAGACAAGAGTGCATTCATTCTTTGAGAGATATCGAAAGAATTTAATTCTTCAACCTGTAGCATCATCCTCAGAGAATAAAGTTCCAGCTTGGTAGGCAGAATGGCTTCTTGACCATAAACAATATGGAAAGGAGTGCAACCAGTGCTCACCTTGGTGGTAGTGCGATCTTCCCAAAGGGTGTAAGTGAGGAGAGTGTGCCATTGACGAGGCTTATCTTCAATGAGGCTCTTTATAATTCTAGCAATATTCTTTTTCGTAGACTCGGCTCTCCCATTTCCTTGTGGATAATAAGTTGTTGAGGTAAAATGTTTACCTCCCAATTTAGCTAGAAAATGGGTCATCTTAGCAGAAATAAAAGCAATACCGTTGTCTGTAATAATTTCCAAAGGAAGACCAAATATGGAAAAAATATTAGTCTCAAGGAAAGAAATCACCTGCTCATCCTACGAATGATTAAGTGGGATAGCTTCATCCCATTTTGTAAAATAGTCAGTGGCTGTCAATATAAACACTTTCCCTACTGAAGATGTAGGATTAATAGGACCAATAAAGTCCAGACCCCATTTTGAAAAAGGAAATTCAGGGAGGACAGATTGTAAATACATGGAAGAAAGATGTTCTTTCCCAGTGAACTTATGGCACTTGTCACAAGATCTTGAAAAAGTATAAGAATCACGAAAGATTGAAGGCCAATGGTACCCTTTTCTGATAATTTTAAAAGCAATAGTTTTAGCAGAAAAGTGACCTCCTACATGAATAACATAATTTGAAGATCCATGAGTCTCTTGTAACAATTTTTGTGCTTCCTCATTGTTCACACAATGAAGTAACATACCATCAACAGATCTCCTAAACAACAAGTCTCCTATAATGATGTATCTAGAAGATTTGAGTAAGAGCCTTCTTCTTTGATGGGTATCTAAGTTATCTGGACATATTTGATTTTACAAGTAATACACCAGATCTTTATACCAAGGATGTTCATATATAGGAAGGATTTAATTTTCAATGTAAAACAATGTTGATAGAGAGCTATCTTGTTCATCAATTTCTTCACTTGCTTCAGCATGCTGAGCTAAGTGAAGGGCTAAGTCATGTCACTTGATAGTTTTAGAAGTCATGATGGTTAGATCATTCTCCTGGATCTTGGAAATACAATGTGCAAGTTTCCTTTAAAGATAATTCTATGAGAGTAAAAACTTGACAGCAGGTAAAGGGACATTTACCAACGTATGCTTACCTAAGATAAAGTGGCAAAATTTTTCAACAGCTTTAACTAGAGAGAAAGTATGTTTTTCAATATAAGAATATTTAAACTCATCATTTGACAAGCTTTGACTCATGTAAGCCACTGGTTTTTCATTAAATTAGTCATCATATTGCACGAGGATAACAAAAATCGCTTCCTCTATGGCATTAGTATATATCATAAATTCTTTCTCAAAATCCGTCTTTACCAAAACCAGTGCGGAACTGATTTCCTTCTTGATCCCTACAAAATCATTTTTGACGTCATTCGTCCAAGAAAAGGAGTGATCTTGCTTAATAAGATTGTGAATTAGCTTGACCATTACAGTAAAATCAGGAACAAACCTATGGACAAAGTTGATAATACCCATAAAGGCTTGAACCTCCTTTTTGGAAGTAGGAGAAGGAATATTTAGGATAACAACAATCCTTTCGGGATCTATGCTTATTTCTGAATCAGAGACAATGTGCCCAAGGATCTTTCCCTTGGTAACACCAAAGATAGACTTAGAAGGATTTAATGAAATGTTGAATTTTCTGCATCACATGAGAATCTTTCTAAGATGACTGAAATGATCTGATTGGTTTTTAGAATACACAATTAAGTCATCAAGATAAATCTGAATAATTTTGTCGATCAAATCATCAAAATATATTTGCATAGCTCTTTGGAAAGTGGCACCTGCATTAGATAAGCCGAAAGGCATGCGTTCATAAGCAAAAGTGCCCCAACGTGTAATAAAAGTGGTTTTATATTTGTTTGTCATTTTTACCTTGATTTGATTGTAACTAGAAAAACCGTCAAGTAAGGACATCACCTGTGACCCCGCAACTTGCTGCAAAATCATTTCCATATTAGGGAGAGGAAAATGGTCTTTTATACTAGCCCTGTTTAATGCATGAAAAATAATGCATAATCTAATTTGACCAGTCAATTTCCGAACGGGAACCAAATTAGAAACCCACTCGGAATACTTAACAGGGAAAAGTATCCCAGCTTTCGATAGTTTTTCCAACTCCTTCTGAATAGTTGCTTCCAGTGCAGGGTTAATGGGTCTTTGTTTTTTCCTAACTAGTTTCATACCCTCCTTGATAGGAATGGCATGTTGTATAAGGGCAGGATCAAAACCACGAAGATCCTCATAAGACCAAGCAAAAACATCTTTAAATTCACGAAGTAACTCAGTGAACTTCAATTTTTCTTCATCAGAACATTGGGCACCTATTTTAACATTCTTTGGACAATTGGGTTTTCCAATGTTGAAGGAAATGGTTTCACCCACTTTCCTTTTCGACTCCTCTTCTTTATGTTTTTATTTTTTTCCTACATCACTTAATGAAAATGAACTTTTTAGAGGAGTCGAGCCCTTTGGAATGTTGTTATCTTCCATGGATGTAATTTCCTTAGGCTTATAAGGTTCATTTTGTATGAAAGCACAGATGCTCTCATCAAAAGGGAAGACCTTCCATGACTCTACATTGTCAGGGATATGAGGATGGTACAAATATTGAAAGGTGCAATCAAGTCTTTGTGGCAGAAGTTTCTGAGTAGGAGAGGCAGAAAAAACAACCAACATGTCAGCCATTGAGTTCAATTCCCTTTTAACACGAGTGATGTTTAAAGATAACAAGTTCAAGATAAGTTCCCAAACAGTTTGGGTGTAATGTTTCATTAACTTGTTGCTAGGAGAATATATCTTACGTACAAGGTTTACAACAAGTTCGGAGTCCCCAAAAACTGTAAGGTGACCACAACCCAAATTATAGGAATTTTCAATGCCTAGTAGTAATGCTTCAAATTCGGTGACGTTGTTTGTGAAAACAAACTCTAACCTATAGGAAAAGTTGTGAATTTTACCCACAGGAGAGTAAAAGATAATGCAAACTCCATTTCCTTCATTGGAGCATGAACCATCAAAGTGCATATGTCACATCCCATCCTCTATGTCAATTTGTTCCAAGGTAGTTTTGTCCTCATCTGCAAAGATGGAATACACTCCTAGGTCCTCCTCGATGTAATTTACATTAGGCTGTGGGATGATTTCTATATAAGGTGATATTATTCCCTCCTTTAGGACTATAATGTTTTTACCATTCTGAGGAACGAATAAGTCTGTCCCGTCGAGTGAGAGGTATCCACCTGTCAAGGCTTGCCAATCTCTTCCTAAGATGATCGAGTAATTACTCAATGGCATGTCAATTACCTGAATATTAAGGGTTGTCCTTATTTCAAGATGTGTGCACAAAACCAAGGTCACGTCATTGATTTCACCTATGGTCAATTCTTGTAAAATATTATAAGAGAGCATGCCTCTGGTGTTTTCATTTGTACAAGACAAGCCTAGCTCTTCCATAATAATTTTAAAAATTACAATTGGGCCCGAACCGCCGTCAATGAGACAACAATGGGCTATTTTGTCCATAATCTTTACAGAAATAAAAAAAAAATGGGGTGTTTTTTACAAGGTGTCTGAAATTATGTACACCTACCTTATTTACAGTCGAATCCTCTTCATCTACCTCTTCATAGAGGTTGGCTACAATGGAAGCTTTTCCTTCCATGAAATTTTTCATATACCTTTTGTTAAAATATTGTGTAACTACAAAGAATATTCTTATCCCCTTTTGTGGATAAAGAAAAAGATAAAATATATATATTGAAAAGTTGACCCTATTGTGCCTAGACAAGACAAATATAAATTAAAAAGGTAAAGTGGACAGGTTAGCCCTAACCTAATTATTGGGGGGGCACAACTTGTATTTATAAGAGGCCTAGCACCTCATTTTTTCACACACTCATCAAGATCTCTCTATCAAGTGAGCAAGTCTGAGAGTGATGCAGCTACAAGGAGAAGTGACGCAGCTACAAGGAAGAGTATCTCAGTAAAGGTGAAGGTTATCTTGGTGAAGGACTATCTTGGTCTAAGTGGTGCGCTACTCTGTTCTGGTTAGGGTTTCTGGTGGATATTTTGTTTGGTGAGATCTCTCTTGTGAGAGACACTGTACTTGGTTCTTGAATCTGTATTAAAGAAGTTTTGTTGGGTGTTATAGAGAAATCCCCCTACGGACAAGTGGATTCTCTCTTGGACTCTAGACTTCTAAGGCCAAGAAAAAAAAGTGCTTAACATGGACACTGACATTCCTTTTCATGAAGCTAAAATATCAAAGAAGAAGAAGGAAGAAAAGTAAATACCTCTTTACTGATGTTTGTCCTTGCTCGAACGAAGTTGATCTTGATCTCCAAGTTCTTTAGAAGGTCCTGCAATACCATGAGAAACAACAACGAGACATACTTCCTACTCTACCAATGATTAGCTTCACAATGGATCTATAAAAAAAACAAGTTCATGAATACACAAAATTTAAAGTAAACAAGCCAAACATAGATTTATATTAGTGAGAACAAAGTGAGATGATGCTTACAACCATGATGTAGATGCAGCAGCTTCACCAAGCTCTCTTTGTCCAACCCTTTGCTCAAGTAATTCACAATCAAAATGATGATGCCTTAGTGATATATCCCTTATGAGATCATAAGTTAGATGCTTTACAATGTCTCCATCCCATCCTTATGAGATCATAAGTTAGGTTCTTCTCTCAAACTCTATCCCCCCTCTTCCATGGAAATCCCTCATTATATAAGATTTGGAGGCTTAACCACCATGGAGAGGATCTCTCATTAGATCCACTAAGAAAGGGATCTCTAAGATATTTAGGGAGAAAATATCTCTCAAGGATTTTGGGGAGGAAATATATCTCAAGGATTTTAAGGAGGAAATATTTCAACTATCCATGAGATCCTCCACCTTCCCTAAAAAATAGGAAATCAAATTTGAGGTGGATTCTCACACTTAATTACTTTCTTTTTCATGAATATTAATAATAATTCATGTGCACTTGATTCTCACACTTAATCAATTTATTTTTCATGAATATTAATAATAATTCATGTGCACTTGATTATCACACTTAATCAATTTCTTTTCCATGAATATTAATAATAATTCATCTATACTTGGTATTTTGGCCTTCATGTAATATATCCCTCCTCCACATTGACTAGGGATTGTGACATAGGTTATTCCATGGTGTCAAGTTGTATGAGACACTTATATGACTCTTTATGACACTTAGGGTGAGGTACCAAGGTGTGCAAATTTCATGTGTAACAGAATGCCCCCTAAAGTGTGAGGTCAGAAGAGAGAATGATGGTCGAAACACTTTAAAAATATTTAAAGAAAGGGTGTGGACTTGGATAACCTGGTAAAAAGATGCACACAACCATCAAACAAATATTATGACATGTTTCAAACCCAAGGCAGGCATACCAATGCTTGAGTGATAAAGACTTTTTAGGTATGGCTTCCATAAAATACACTGCGGATCCATAATTATATTGACAAAATGGTATAGCCACTGCAGATACAATGTGGATCTATACTCCTATGACCTGAACTGATCGTAGCCACAAAGAATACATAGTGGATCTACGAGATGACAAGACATAACCACGACCAATACAAAGTGGATCTATGTAATAGTATATGTGTCATAGTTCAAAAGAACTCCTTCGCAACCTAGGAAAAGTATGCATAAGAGTGATGAATCAACCCAGGGTCTTCTTACCGATCCCAATGTAGTATGAATCTAACCATGTGAATAGATGTCTTGATGTCGAACATGGCAGAAACCACTTGATTACCGATCAATGATGTAAACCGTTAACAAGCGCAAGGGAAATCACCATTGATGTCAATGATTCCCAAGGTAATTTAGTACATTTCGACGAAAGTGAATAGATGAGATGAAGTCAAACATCCATGGAATCATCGAATCAGAGGTCAATGATGTAAACCCACTATTGAACAGTCCCAAGGGGCTGAGATAGATCGGGTGGAAAAGTTATGTTGATGACTTGCTTAATGGACTTACACCCTGGTGCAAGCTCCCACACATAATCGTGGGTATACCCTCCAAGGAGCTCAAGTGAGTTTGGCCAATGTCGATTCTAGGTACCGTGAAGACTTGCCCCTCCACAATCACCTTGTGTAAATACCCTAAAGAGATAGGCCACTAAGGTTACCAACTACAATAGTGATGCATGGGGAAACATTCAACAATCCGATCCACGTGTAAGGGTAGGGTATCTAGCCTGAAATAAACTTGAAAGGCTTCCACTCATCATTGTGGGCATACCTTCAAGCGACCCCCATAATACGTGCAATCTCTACACCAACACCAACAAAGCAGGGTGAGTAACTCTGCTAGTCTCGATGAGACCTCGGGTTTGACCCTTGTGTGAGAAGGGCTTCCCAGGACAAAATGTAGCAATTGGATTTCATCGCTCCCTAACACAAGATTCTATGTTTGTCTGCAGCTTTGGAAAGTTATCTTTCACACCTATTCCAAATCCCTACAATTAATCTAATGTAGGTTTTCTACCAGAAGATATAAATATGTCTAATCAATTTTAATTTAACGCTTGATTTTTAAGGCTGTTGTTACTCAAAAGGAAAATGGCGTGGACAATATGGTGTTTTTACCGACTCAAAATTTATGCAAAGATATGAATATACAACCTTTTCATTTCGATGAAAACTATACTACGAGAAGAAGAAAGCATTCATCAAACAAACACACAATGTCCAAAAAATGCCAAAAACATGCAATTCCGCTACTTCAAATGCAAGCTAGTTTCACTACCCAAAAGAAAAAATGAATCTATCTTCTTTGTTTGATTCTGATATGTACAGGAATTAAGTACAAAACCTTCAATGCTTCACTAATTTCAATCAGGAGAAAGAGTCCTATGCAGATGCAAAAGACACAAAGCAAAGGGGCTACAAACAAAACATGCACTCAAGGCAGTGAGGTATGAAAGACGACAAGTAGAAACTTGTTCTAATAAACAAGAACACCATGAAGGATTCTACAACCAATCAAGTATTCAAGGGAGACAAAAAAATGAAAATAAGAATCCAAGAAATGATAGGGAGAAAGAGAAACCACTCAAAACTATCCTGACAAAAACGCAGCTAGAAAAGGCAATTTCACATTTCTGAAAATGGTTTCAAGCCCCAATAAATACAAGAGGGAGTGATAAGATTAAAAAAACATAGAAAACCAATCCAAACAACTTCACAAACCATCCACAGAGACTGGGTAAAGACTTCCACAAAACAGGCTGAAAAAATTCAAGCAGAAAAGGGAAAAAATCCTCCAAAATGGAGACTAGCGCTCCCTGTCTCAAGGGTACAAAGCATTATAAATATCCCTAAATCACTATAGGGGAGCACTGATGATATAATAACGCTATGATATGGCCTACAGGGGGGCGTTGGTCCTCCCGAAAACTCAAAAAAATAGCTAACAAATTGCAAAACATTCACCCAAAATGCATAAAAATTGGTGAAAATGTAAGTGAAGATGGGAGAAGGTTAATGGCTGATGAAAAACCAGGAAAAGTGATCTGAAAGGTGGTAAAATGGCAGGGAAAAACCAAGGAAATACAATAGGAGTCCTTCCCCAGTGGAGTCACCAATTTTTGTTATAGAGAAATCCCCCTGCGGACAAGTGGATTCTCTCTTGGACTCTAGACTTCTAAGGCCAAGACAGAAAAGTGCTTAACATGGAAACTAACATTCCTTTTCATGAATCTAAACTATCAAATAAGAAGAAGGAATAAAAGTAAATACCTCTTTACCAATGTTTTTCCTCGCTCGATCCAAGCTGATCTTGATCTCCAAGTTCTTTAGAAGGTCCTGCAATACAATGAGCAACAACAACGAGACATACTTCCTACTCTACCAATGATTAGCTTCACAATGGATCTATAAAAGAAACAAGTTCATGAATACACAAACTTTAAATGAAACAGGCCAAGCATAGATTTATATTAATGAGAACAAAGTGAGATGATGCTTACAACCATGATGTAGATGCATCAGCTTCACCAAGCTCTCTTTGTCCAACCCTTTGCTCAAGTAATCCACAATCAAAATGATGATGCCTCAGTGATATCTCCCTTGTGAGATCATAATTTAGATGCTTTACAATGTCTCCATCCCTTCCTTATGATATCATAAGTTAGGTGCTTCTCTCAAACTCTATCCCCCCTCTTCCATAGAAATCCCTCATTATATAGGATTTGGAGGCTTAACCACCATAGAGATGATCTCTCATCAGATCCACTATGAAAGGGATCTATAAGATATTTAGGGAGAAAATATCTCTCAAGGATTTTGGGGAGGAAATATCTCTCAAGGATTTTAAGGAGGAAATATTTAAACCATCCATGAGATCCTCCACCTTCCCTAAAAAATAGGAAACCAAATGTGAGGTGGATTCTTACACTTAATTACTTTCTTTTTCATGAAAATTAATAATAATTCATGTGCACTTGATTCTCACACTTAATCAATTTCTTTTCCATGAATATTAATAATAATTCATGTGTACTTGGTATTTTGGCCTTCATGTAATATATCCCTCCTCCACATTGACTAGGGGATTCTTCCTGATTAGGGAAAGACTTCTATCAAAGTGCGCTGAAATATTCCTAGCATTAGTAGTAGAATTGGACCTCTTTGCTCTATCTCGTCTATCTGGTGTTCTGAATTGGGTGGCGGGGGTGAAATGGCCAAAAGTGGACATGGTTGCAGTTGTTATCCATTGGTGCAGGTTAGGAAGCGTGACATCAATGACCATGGGGAGAAGGATGCTAGTCATTAGAAATGGGGGCCTTAATTACTTTTCATCATGGATGTTGCAATCGAGCACAAATCTTCTCAAAATTGACTAGTTGAGAAACTCTATCTCATGGAGCACACATGCAGATAGGTTATTCCATGGTATCAAGGTGTATGAGACACCTATATGACACTTTATGACACTTAGGATGAGGTACCAAGGTGTGAAAATTTCATGTGTAACAGTGGGTTTTCTTCCCCTTGAGGGTTTCCCGGGATAAATGCTTGTGTACTCTGTGATTGTGTTTCTTTCAGTAAGATCCTTATTATGATGTTGTTATAATGAAGATTAATAATAACAGATTAAGAAAGAAAATTTAACATGGTATCAGAGATAATCTAAAGAGATCATCTTTCACAGAAAAATAAAACATCACTGTTGTCGTACAAGAAAATTAGGGTTTTTTATTAAAGAGGAATTTCAGCCCAAAGATCATCTAGAAAAGTGCACCCTAATATAAGGAACTCATTGGCACCTTCAACACACCTTTTCAGTGGATAGAACTCCTGGAAGGTGAAACCCTAGTTTTCACCAGTACCAGAAGTACTAGAAAACCGGAAGTACCAGGAAACCAGAAGTACTAGAAAACTAGAAGTACCAGAAAACTAGAAGTACCAGTCCAGAAATCCACTGGTCCAGTTTCAAGGGTCAAAAATTAGAATTTTCAGAAACTGACTATACCAGCATACTCTCCTCAGTCCAACGCATCTTTTGGTGAGTACAGTTTTCAGATCCAAGAAATTTGTTTTTTTTATTATTTATATAGCCCGAAGGGCTAGGGTTTCTATCGCAAGAAAGAATGACTATCGGTATGAGGGTAGAAGATAGGTTGGAAGGATCTAGAAACTTCAGATCTTGGAAGCATAGGTTGTAGATGATTATAGACGAGAACATGTCATAGTGAGTGTACTAGAACCAGAGGAAGAAGAGCAAAAGACTAAGCATAAGGAAAAGGGAAAATAAAGTATCAAGAACATGTGGCAGAGGAAGATGAATCTCCTCCCTCAAAGAAATCTTTAGTAGAAATTGATGATTATGTAATTTAAGTTGAAAATATTTTATCTGAAGAAAGATAACAAATGGTGGAGTATGTGGAGCCTCCCCACACAAAAACAAAAGATAAGTATTCATGTTATTTTTAGTATCTTATTTACTTTAATACTTTCTCATTACAAGTTAGATTTTTGTGAGAATGTTAATTAACCTCATTTTACTTCAGCGTCTATGCATACTTATGAGGAAGTATCAAAGAAGAGGATACAGAAAGAGATAAAATATTTATTTTAGGTATGATCACTCATGAGAGTGACAAAGGTATGTGTTTAGCTATGATAGTAAGGGAAAATTTGGTAATTTCATAGCTAGAGTGAAAAAGAGTTCAAAATTCTTATTCATGATTAGTGTTTCAGATGTGTACATGGTTGAACAAGTTTTTCTTAAGAAAATATGTGTACTACTCTGATAGAAATCATGATATAGTTTTATTTGATTACTGCTTATTGTTACTGACTGATTGGCTAAGTGACATATCTCAGAAAGCATGCTATAAGTAAGTTTATAGCTCTTGGAAGAAAGAACTTATGCCTTGACTTGCAGAAGTTAGAAAACATGAGAAGGATTTATGATATGGTGATAGGCAGTAAGAACCAGACGTATCCAGTATTCATATAGGAGCAGGAGGCTCCTAAAGATGCATAACAAAAATGTTCAATATGAAGAGAAAGATGGATACTCGGATATAGTTTATGAGATGTAGGTAACTGCAGATTTCTCCAGTACCGTTCTTATAGATGCAGAGGGAGCAGGTTGATCTAGTATGAAGTCAGAAAGAAAGAAATGTTCGAACTCAAGAAGGCACGTAGGATATTACAACAGAGAACTTCAAGGATGATGATTATCATATGTTACACAATTAAAGAAGCTCTTAGTTTGGTGCAAGAGGGAGCTATGTCTTCGAGTTTGAAATGGAAGATCATGATTTGGTGTAGTTAGGAAAGCAGTGGTCCATGGAATAGTTTACTGAGTGAATGAGTAATGAGATATTTTGATCAGGATGAAATTTATCTAGTAGATGAATGGTGCCCAACAGATGGGTAGCATAGTATTATACCATGGAAAGATTTTGGACCACAAGATATTTTTTCAGATCCCATCGCTAGACCTTCGTAGAGAAGGAGAAAGAGAAGAGACCTTCGTAGATAAGGAATGAACAATCCCACAGGTAGAACTTCGTAGAGAAGGAATGAGCAATCCCATAGGTAGACCTTCATAGAGAAGGAAAAGAGAAGAGACCTTCGTAGAGAAGGAAGAGACCTTCGTAGAGAAGCATAAAGAGAAGAAACCTTCGTAGAGAAGGAAGAGACCTTCGTAGAGAAGGAGAAAGAGAAGAGACCTTCGTAGAGAAGGGAAATGAGAAATTTGTCAAGGTTGGCCTCTGTCCAAGTGTTCAGTTTTGAATACTCTAGGGACATTCTAGAATACCCTGTTGATGGGTCTCAAATACCTATTTCAACAGTAGGAACCAAACCCGTCGCCAAGGCCCAATTAGACTCTGCAACATTTGAAATGGAATGGTTCTCTAGATCTTGTGATCCGGCAAATTAATTGATGGTCTTTAACGTTTCCTTGTGAAGGATCTTCCTTCAGTTTAGACTATCTCTTTTTGTATTTTCTCTTGGACGGGACCGATGTGAGGTGTAAGCTGGTATAAACCAACTTGGCAACAAAACAGAATTAAGTTCTAACTATTGGGGAAGAGGGTGAGCTTGGGATAACCCGCTACTCAAACATGAAGACGACAATTTTATACCACAGGCCTAGTACTAATACGTTAACCATGTGAGAATCCAATTACTGTCTGAGATTACTAATTATTAGAAATAAAACACATATGCAATAAGATAACGGTAAGAAAAATAATTCATCTACCATAATCATTCATCACATAATCACACAACAATTCATCATCTTCATCATTAAATAAAAGAACAACAAAGCTTTGCACCAGATAACTTGACAATAAATTGGACAGCTCTTACTTGTTACATCTATTCATGAAACGAGATAGGAAATAGTTCTTCTCTACATCCACTCACACATGTATTTGATGAAAATAACTTCGTCTTTGGTCCAGAAGGACTTCTGAATTCATAGCAGCTTCAAAATAATTCTTAACAACCAGAAATAAAGAGTTCTTGCAACAACCATCGACCCTTAACTAATTGGTCGACGTCTTTATTTATAATGTAAAGTTTAACTGAAATTAATGGCTAAGTGCAGTTTAAGAAAAAAAAATTCTCCACATGGCGTCCTATACTAACATTTTCTTTAACAGTCAGACTGAGATATCTCTTGAAAAGGATGATTTCTCTCATACTCAGACCAACTGGTAAACATATCTTCACAAGTTTGGGCCCATGGAAATTTGTGTTGTTCCATCGGAGCCGCATGTATTCCTTTGATGTCCATCGCATGCGTCTGGTACTTCACTAGATTGGAGTTCAACTACTGTAGCATGGTTCAAGCTCTGATTGGATTCTTTGCAAATCGTTGCACTTGCCCTGGCCTCGCATCGATCATCTTTGTGAGCTCTTCAGTCCATAGAAAATCTTGTTTGGCATGTGACTCAACTACGTCGCTTAGTTCGACGAAGTTGTCGAGGGTGCCAAACTCAAGGAATTTGATATCCTTCATTACTTTGCTAATTTTGCTTCGACGTTTCTTTCAAGTTCCTCGGTGAGGTTACGGAGAAAACTTTGTTCGACAGTCGAGAGGCTCTTTCCTACAATAGGGGTTGAGGTAGTTTAGAAATCACTTATCAGGAAACACATAGTAAGATGCAGACAGAAACATAATAGGCCGATGCGTACCTATAGAGCTCACTAGTCTCGATTGTTTAATACTTACGTGATCTCGGTTTCCCTTTTGAATGACTTGTAATGTCCTTGTCCACACCGCCACTCCTCTTCAGTTTGAATGAGTTACATCCGCACGCCATAGCGTGGAAAATCAAGTACGACAGATATGAGCATCGAAACCATCATAGTGGTCGATTGACCCTTGGGGTTGGGAAAGGATGCCAGAGCCGAACGTGTATCGAAAGTGCATGTACGCTCCCAAAAGGTCAGATACTATAATAAGGAAGTTGTTAAATTCCCCAGGTCGAGGCAAGTTGTTCCTCTAGAAGTCATATCACCAAGTGTGTTAACTATCATTTGCTAATAATGGAAGCTGGGGAGATTAAAGAGATTGGATTGATTGTATTGTATATTCCCTGCAACTCCAATAAATGACATTTCATGCATTCTAGATTTCATCTGTCGTGCAGCTATGACGTGTTAAATCTTCAAGACATCCTGTCATGAGGTGTGAGTGTTCTTTGGCACATTCTGTTTTTCTTCCTCGTTCTGTTATAAATTCTAGAGGCTCTGTGGGGATTCTACGCATCAGCCGAGATTATTCATCGTTAGCACTGGTATTGCGAGTTTAATTCTAGGAAAACTCTGTGTTGTGGTCTTTTATTCATCCGCAGACGTCTAAGCCAATACGTCGTCGCACTATGGGATCCTCTTTAAACAAGGGACGAGGTTTGTGAGGTAGCTGGAGTGCCAGGTCCGAGCCCCAACGTGCCTGGAACTCTTTCTTATTGGCATCAAGTGTCCCTGAAGCTTCAATAGGAGGTACCTACTTTTGCTCGAAAATGGTGTCAGCGTCTCAAGCGGAGGTGGTAGTGGAGAAAAATATGTCTGAAGGACATATGTTGGAGTTCGTGCCCTCTCGGAAGCATACACCATGGAGGAGGGGAAGGCCTAGAAAAAATAAGGAAAAAGGAGGAGAAAGCCACCTCCCAACTGAGCTGAGTGCACACCTGACCGTTGAGGAGTTTACAATGCACACTACCTGGCCAGAGCTTTTCGGGACTACCAGTCAAGGAAGCGAGAGATGAAAGGGAAGGAAAAAGACGTCGGGTTCTTCCGTTGGCAGTCACATACAACAGCTAGAGCAGGCCTAACTCGCCATAGCCGAACTTTATCAAGAAAATAGAGAATTACGGAGGAAGTTGGTGACGAAGAACCAGGAGGTATCAGTACCACAGGGTCACGAAGGAAGCACAAATTGGCTCAAGAGACAACTTCGGGAAGCACAAGATACGATTGTGCAGCTGGGCAAAGCACAGAGGATGAAGAGGAAGAAAAAATGAAAACAATGCAAGGCGCGAGGAGTAGTCTGAGAGAAGGTCCGTGTGCAGGAGATACATGATGGGCTGACTCTTTTTTTTCATTCTCCGAAGTGATGTTTGATAGTTTTCTCTGTTTATTGTGAGAGTTTCACTTTCTCAATGTAACCGGGCCAGTTAGTCAAGGCGTCGGTGGTGTTTATTTGTATGTAACTTGAGCTTGCGAGATCCTTAATATATGAGATTTTGAAAATGTTTTGCAGTTGAAAGTATCGCATTCCCTCTTTGTATGTAAATCTACCGTGTTTTTTTATCTAAGCTTCTCGTAAATCATGTGATTTTATAATTATCGTTGTTCTGAGTTTCTTTGTAAGTTCGTTGATATTTTCCTTTAGAAACTCCCGATGTCGATTGATGTTGACATGGCGGTACTGACTCGGGGTTATTAAAATAAGTCTAGAACTCGGCTTGTGGGTAAGGATTGCACTTGGGTTTCATTCACGTTGAACGTGCTAAAAGAGCTAAATATTGCGACTACCGATGTCGGGGTGGCATATGGGATCAACGTTCAAAAGTAAAATTAACGTGTAGTTTTCTTCATGGGTTATCATCTTCGTAAATTCCCGACGTCGAACTTATTTTGGAAGTCAGGGATTGGTGATGTCACCTTTACCGCATGCGACGCTTATTATTTAATCTTTTACCGATGTCGAACAGATCTGTCTTCGACGATATCTTTAGTGAAGCTTATTCATGGAGACGAGAGACCTCCTTCTGTCAACGCTGGTGAAATTCAACGCTCGGCTCTTTTGGTTTTCTTAAGCGATTTTTGCCACTTTTAATATTTCCTGATGTCGAATTTCCTAAGCGCGTTGGGGAAAATATTTAGACTATTGATTCCTTAAATAAATGTTAGTCCCCCTTTAAATTTTAGATGATTTTCACATGTTCAAGCAGACTTTAAATGACTCAACATGAAAACATAAATGATAATCACAAGCAACAATTTCATACTGAAGTGCAATCAAACAATGCGAAAAATCAAGTGGTACCCAAAAAGTAAAAAATTGACATAGACCTTTTTAGGGTGTGTTGAGTGCTCAACAAATGGAGATTCACTGGGCAAAAGAAAAATCTCTATTCCTTCTCCAAGGCTCGGCT
>ML836568.1:30330-55858 GCA_009831015.1 Picea engelmannii | reverse complement strand
GGGCACACAGATCCTCGCTGCCTAGAGCTTCTTATCGGTTAACCATAGGCACATTTGTGTCTCGAACTTACGTAAGTGGGTTTTCACCCGCTCCTTTGCATTTTTCCTTCCCTTTACAAGAAATGTCGCTAACAGAAGCTGTTGCGGCCAGTGAAGCTTCTGAGAATTTCGCAGTGTTCGTGCATGTGAAGGCTCCGTATACCAACGAAGCTTCCAAGAAAAATAATTACGAAAACTATGATTGAAAATTGGATAAAGATCGGAAAAGAAGAAGGCCGCGCAGAAGGATGATCTCATCGACCAGGATAGTTTGATCCGTGGCCCGATTTTCTACATGAAAAGAGCGATTTGGCTATCATAGAGGAAAATCGTTGAACCAAGCTGCGATGAACACATTTTTCCCACACGTTTTGCCAATACGTCATCACTGAACATAATCTTTCCTGTCACTAGCCTGGGAAGCAACCGTTGGGCTCTTTTCTTTATCTTTGAGACATGCAATGCAGTTAGAAGGCAGAAATTTAGTGGCATTATGCATTGTTGGTCCAACATTGATGGTTGCGGCTGCATTAGGGAACCAAGAGATAGCTGAAAGCAACGTGGAAGCTCCAGGTGCTTAAGAATTGTTCACAAATAGAACAAAAAGCAATTCACCATCTCTAATTGGCAAACTAACTGATCAACAAACGTGGCCTCTGCCTTCTTTGTATAGCTCATATCTGAAGTTATTGTTTCTGGAGAAAATGATGATAAAATATCTTGGAAATCGAGCACAGAAAAGCCATGAAAGCCGAGCATAGAGAGGGTATGGTTTTCCCATCTTATGCACATTGAAATTCATGTAATTTCCTTTTGGCATTTCAAAATTGGCATGTAAATTGTTGCAAATGCCATGTAAAGGCCATAATTTCCATTAAAACTTGATGTAAAGATGATTATGAAGCATTGAAAAAGGCTTGTTTAGCCACTCTTACATGGAGAAGAGTGAGAGGCGTATTTTTGCGCATTAATCCTTGTTGGCTTCTTTGTAAAAGTTGATTGAGGTGTTTTTGCCTAAGCCTATTTCTGGCATTTTCATGTAAACTTGACCAATGAGTGTGGTTATAAACTCTTGGCAAGTGTTTCAAAAAAAATGTAAACAGGTATGATCCAGGTTATCATCAATTACAAGTTGCAACTTTAAGCAGATGTGGGTGTTTGCATTTCGATTCCGAAGAACATAGGTGAAGGAGTCTTGAGGGGATGTGCTTTTTTTTCCAGGCATTTGTGTTGTAGCATTTGCAGATGTGGGCATTTGCATTCTAATTCCGAAGAACATGTGTG
This sequence comes from Picea engelmannii, assembly GCA_009831015.1. NCBI lineage: Eukaryota > Viridiplantae > Streptophyta > Pinopsida > Pinales > Pinaceae > Picea > Picea engelmannii. The sequence continues at coordinate 54,535 of ML836568.1, read as the reverse complement.
AAGGATTCTTAAGGGAATGTGCCTTTCAGAGACATTTGCATGCACTTGATGATGGATTGAAGCTGATACTTTTGGAGACCAAAAGTTTCTTTTGTGGGGAGGTGTGATCCGAATGGATCTCCGCACGTGAAAGAACTTAGCGCCATGTTGATTTCAAGGTGGCGACAAAAGTGTTTAAGTGGATTAAGATGATGCTTTCTTGAGTTTTATTTCTCACGCATTTAATTATGCATTTGTGGGAAAAATACTTCATGCATTTTTCATATTAGTTTGATTAATGCTTTATGAAGTGTTAATGCATTTAATTATGCATTTTATGAGCTTTAATAACTCATGCATTATTATTATTCACTTGTAATTAAAATGATTAATATTTGTGAGAGAAAATTTGTCTCACATATTATTCATTTATTAATTATGGACATTGGTTTTCATGTGAGAAACCACCTCACACCAATTTGCCATTTTTTTTTCTCAATTGTAGGTTGAGAGAATCAGGGGCATGGTTGGAAAGTCTTTGGGTAGTTTTGAGACTTTTCCATTTTTAAGCCTAAGATGGTTAAATATCCTACTTTTAAGGATCTTGTTTTTCCTACTTTGTAATTAGATCCTACAAATGTGGATCTTGTAATTAATGCTCGTAGTTGGAGAGTGAGTAAGGAAAAACTATATATATTCCTTATGTGAGCCATGTTGAAGAAGGAGAAGAAAGGAGAGAGTGCTTAGCTTTTGAAATCCATAGTGCCGAGCTAATGAAGAGCCATAGTCCTTGAATGTAAGAGAGTTTTGAGAGCTCACTTTGAATAAGGAATATAGAAGATCTGCATTCCAGTTGGAGTAGGTCCGGAGACGTAGCCCCAGAGGTGGAGGGGTGAACTCCATTATCAACATCAGTTGTCTCTCTCTTATTTTCCTTCATGTGTTTTTTTTATGCTCCTTGATGTTCATTTGTATTATGTTTATGTGTTTTAATGAATTATTATAAATGAACTAATATTCTCAATAAAACCTGTATAAGCCATAGTCTATTTAAAGATCCTCACATTGTAAACATTTGGGAGAGTAGTACTCGACCCGTTTACGGATCACTAGTTGAATGTCGTTGTCTTCCTTTTCTCACCCTTTCTGGATTGCCTCAATAAACTTGAGCCTCTCCACTGCCTATTGTTCCTTCTCATACCATGACTCCATTTCCTTACATGTCGCGAGTGCCATGAGAGTGTCTTCCTGGAAATCGGCTATATTCGAGATTAACAGGTGTCTTTCCTTCTTGAACTCATCGTAAACTTTACCAAACTCATCTTTTAAATACACAACTGTCTGTGTAGCACCCTTATAGTAATCAGAAAGATTGCACAAGTGTTCAAGCTTATTTTGGGCCGCGGCAAGTTCCTTTTCATCTCTCTTGGATCTGTCCTGGGTAGCCTCTGAGAGGGAGTTTCCCACACTAATCAGCTCAAATGTATGGGCATCTGCTGTATCGATTAACTTCTCCTTAGTGATGACTATGATGGACTGACCCAGGGTGATTCTTCTCTTCTGTGAAGTCCTTTGTATGATATCTTTTCTCTTTTGATCATAGGATATCACATATATGTCTGTGACCTCATCTACCAGGTCTGGTATCTGCTAATCGCCCCATGTGAGATTGTTTCCCAAGATTCCCGCAGTGTATATTTGTTCGAGAGTGGGCTCTCAAACTTCTTCATTCTACCTTGTAGATCCAACTTCTACTTGTTTCTCACCGGGGATCTGGGTATTGGGTAGGATAGAGGTGTCAGGCATAGACTTGTCACTTACGTTCTCATCGATCATGGAACTGCCGATTTCCTTCTATGGAGGTTCGTCACTTGGGCTGACATCTATTTTTGGTTCATTGGAATTTCCTGTACTGAGATTACCTTCAGCTTTAGCTTCCTTATGTGGGACTCCCTGGTCCTCAACCCTGGTCCCAACAAAAGAGACCTTTTTAGTACTTGGGGAAGGGGTTTTTTTCAGGACCTTCTTATTCTTGGACGCGCACCGGGGTGCCACCAGAGGGATCTGTGTTGGCTTCATCCTTGTATATGTGTATAAGTGTGCTCAAGGGGTTGGGCGCTTGTGTTTCTATCAACACCTGACCCGTCTCTGGTTGAGTTGTTCCTTCTCCCGAGGGATCAATTGGCGATATCATAGATTCAGGATTGCCTGACCCATTGGTTCCATCGGCGACTATCAGACCACGATCGCTTTGTTTTGTCATGACTCTTCAGATGGTAGTTGAAATCCCAGGACTTACAACAACATGCGGGCTATCTTGCATCTATTTCATTAATAGATGAGCTTGCTGGTGTAAAAGTGTGCCACTCTGTTGATCCATTTGATCATCAGGGAAATCTCTTATTTGTACCGGGGATCCCTGATGAGCTTCTGTGATCTAAATGTCTTTTTGGGGATCATTTTTATCTTCCTCCAATTCATATGATACTTCTTCTTCAGGGCGTCAACCAACTCCTTGAACTGCTTGCTCCAAAAACATGGTCTTCTCTTCAAAGCTCATAGCTCTAAACCTGGTTCCTCTAGGATCAACCTTCCTGGTTGTCACCATATCCCAGTCTTAAGCATTCTCAGTGAAAATTTCATCCTCAAACCGATGATGGGCATAAGGCCAATAGGATGATACCTGTGACACGTGTTGTATGATCAATCTCCTGGGATCGTGTTTGTGAAATCAACTAGTTTGGAATCGAAATTTCAATTGACCTAGCCCAAGTTGTTTAGCATGAATGATTTCTTTGACCATGCAAAAGATGATATGAAACCCATATGGTATGAAAGAATGCTTCTTGTCTTTTACTAAAGTTGCATTGTATCCTTGTATGATGGTTTGATAGTATATTTATCCTAACACTAGCCAGTCGGGAACATAAACGGGAAATAACTATGGTTCCCCTATGGCACCGAAAATCCTGATGTAGGTTTCTCATTCATCCAAATACTAGTGACCAATTTTAACTATGACCTTCTTTTCTTCGCTTGCTAATCTAGGGCATTCTTTCTTAAAGAGAAAGAAGTAAATGGGTGAAATAAACTGATCACAGATAACAACATAGTATTTCTTGTACCTGTTTTCCCACAAGATGTTGTAGTATACATAGACGACGAGCTCCAAAGGGTGCCAATTCAAGTTCATCCTGACAAAAGTGTTCCTGGCGCAGATGACGTCTAGTAGATACGAATCCATGTAGAAGGTGGGGGTATCTCCCTCCTTTGGCATCTGGGCCTGTTTTATGCAGGTGCTCAACTGTTTAGAGATGATAGCACCCCAATTGAAATCGATGCCTAAAATGGCAACTGTAAAAGCTAGAGGCATCCAAGCTTCCGAAAACCAGGAGTAGTCTTTCTCCCCATGCAATCTGCAGAGAAGGGCCATGAGATAGGTGTATGGTTCCCTGAGATTGACCGTCGAGTACTAGCTAGAAGTTCAGTTCATGAATTACTTGTCTTCCCTCCACTAGGATGCCATGATATTTCTAGTGTCATGAGAGGCATAGAAACTCAACACGAAATCAATGCTCAACTTTTCTCCGGACTCATTGAGTTTGTAGTATTTCTAAACTTCTGATGGCAGGAAAACCCTGACGCATTCACCATTGTCATCTTTAATAAAACATTTATGTGCATTGGTGTGATCAGTGAGCCACTTTAATAGCTCTATGCAAGGGAAAACTAAAGATCGTCTTGCCATCATGTCTAGATAAGCCCTGTGAATATTTGGGAGGACCTAGTCATCGAGCTTCCTTGTATTAGGGTCGTTGTGCAGAGTATATTCAAGGGGTTTTTCTTTCTTAATATTCTTGAAGACTTCTTCCCAGCGAGGAAAAGTTGTATTTTCTCTAATGCTTGCCTCTGTGTCTCCGAAAGCTGGGGGCTAGACAAAGGGCTCCTTGGTGATCTCCTTAATGACGAACACCAGCTTAGGAGTGAACTCTAATTGTCTTGCAACTACTGGGGAGGAGCCTTCTCCTATTTCTGATTCTTGGAGCTTTGGCGCTCGTGGTGATTTCCTGGTGGATGGCTTCTTTGGAGGCATTGTACCTGCAATCAAATCCACCCTTAGGACACGTATACAGAGCATTGTCAGGTGGGAACGTATACAAATGGAGTGTAAAACCACAAGTGAACCCATACCTGTAAAGCTTGCTAATATAACTGTTTAATACTCACTGGACTTCGGATGCTTCTTATAGAATGGTGGCTTCATTCTCCTATTTTTTTCGAATTCCTTGCCGCGTAGAGTGGGATCACATAAAAAGAATTGAAATAATATAACTGGGAGATACTTCCAGTCATATCAATTAGTTAATATGGGTGATCAATGTAGATTTCAAAATAAACCGCTATCAAATTTCTGCCGCCGAAACTTAACTGGTTGACGACGAAAGCGCGGATGGAGATGCATTGTATCGGGGAGTTTAACGGTTCCCTTTTGATTCACACATGAGCTAGTAACTAATGCGTGATCTACAAATTAACTAAATCTTTGAATGCAGAGTACTTGACACAGTTGGGGGTTAAACGTCACATCACATCTTACCTTCATAAAGATCAGGTATTGACTACTATTTAGATGGTTTATCCATACTGCTGTCTTCTTGATAAAACTCCCGATATTGATGACAATTGGATTGGTGATTAAGGGAACGTTTTGGGCATCGATGATCGGCGATGAAAATCCTCTTTTTTGCAGTGCTCATGATTACACTTTTCTGCCGAAACCGAAAGGATCGGCCTTCGACGAAATCTTTTCAGAGGTTGTTTGTAAGAAAGAAACACTACTATTGTCCGACGCCGACGAAGGTCGATACTCGACTACTTTGACTTCTCAAAGTGATTTTTGCCACCTTAAGCTTTCGCCAATGCTGAAATTTTCTAGGGAGTCTAGAAAGTTTTGGGTCGTTGATTCCTTGAGTAGTCATTGTGTCTCTTAAGATGGTTCTTTGTTGTATGTTCAAGAGAAACTTAAGACATGAAACATATACTGATAAGCGAATTACCAGTTTTAGACCAAGGTGAGAACAATCAAAGGTGGAAAACAAGGTGGTACCCAAAAGGAAATGGTCACAAAAATTTTAGGGTGATCCAGATGGATATCAGTGGCCACCCACCTTTTCCAACTGGCTCAAAACAGTTTTCTGATAATTTTGGCAATTTACTATTTTTAGCAGTTTTAACTTCTAGGGCCATTTTGAGGGCCTAAATGAAGGTTTTTCGGTATTGAGATCCTCAATAATATCTAAACGCATGACTGAGCCCCAAAAATTAATCTCCTCAATGATACCTTTCCAATGTGCTATCATGCGCCTAAAATGAATATCGTATCCAAAAGTTATGACCCTGGGAAGTTGATGTACTAACTTACCTAAATGGGGCCCACATGTCTTTTGGTGCTTCATCTCCTAGGGTTAGGTTTTTTGTATGTCTAGGGTTTTTGGCATTATTGCATATTGTAAGAAGGCCTTCAAAGCCTCATTGTAACCTGCTTCTTGTGAATGCACGCTGCCATCACATCTCTTCTTAGAGATGAGCCACCACCATTCTAGCAAGCTTGTTTCCACTGCATTTTATAGTTTCAGCTTATTTTGTTATTGAATAGAAAACCAGTTTTACTGTATCTCTGTTATTTTGTGTTAATCACCTATTAATAATTTGTATTCATTTTGTTCTGCTCATAAAATCCAGATCAACAGTATCAGAGTGGTCTACTCCTTGTCGTCTTAATGAATGTCCCCAACGAGGTCGGAGTACAAAGAGTTGGGTCTCGAGCTTGTTTCTCTTGAGGACAAAAGATCTCGCACGCCCAAGCGACCTCCCATGGCAGGAGAAAATAAATATGACAGGACAATAGATCCTTTCAAACTGTTTATTGAGGAAGCCCTCATGCAATAGAGGAATGAGATGATGGATAGTTTCACCCAAATCCTTCAGCAACTACCAACAGGTGACACATCTTCTTCGAACAGAGGCACTGCCCCCTTCAAGGTAAAAATAAACTTTGATATTCCTATATTTGAAGGTTATATAGATTCATATGTTGTAGAAAAGTGGTTGAATCTACTAGAAGGGTATTTTTCTGTTCATAAATTTTTGAATAGAGAAAATATTAATTTTGCACTCCTCAAAGTCGTTCCCCATGTCAAAGATTGGTGGGAAACTTTCTGTGAGCAAAAGGAAATAGAGGAAACATCATTATTTTCAGTCACAACCACCTGGGAATCCTTCAGGGATACTATTAAGGAACAATACTACCCTGTCAGAAGTTATGATGACCTGTATACCAAATGGACCACACTGGGGCAAGAAAGAGACCAAGCAGTGCCAGATTTCACAAATATCTTCCATACCTTGCACACCAGGTTGGGTATCAAATATTTGGAGTGAAATCTGGTGCTCAAGTATCATAGTGATCTTCATAGATGCATCCATACCAAAATGGAATTTATGGACATCTCATCCTTGGGCGCAACCTATCGATATGCCGTCAAAATCGAACAGAAGCTCAAACAAAAGATGCAGCAATTTGGGCCTGGGAACCCCTCACAAAAAAATCTAGGAAAGGGTGGCCCCAACCCACTGAAAAAAGGATAGATCAAATATGGACAGTATCAGGACAACTAGTACAAGCCGCAAGAAAATAAGGACACTGGAAAGACAAAGAAAGATACCGGGAAGTGGTGCAACTTCCATAAGAGCCCTTGGCATAACACTGCTGACTGCCGCTTAAAGTAGTCGCTGGTGGCCGAAGTGAAAGCCTTTGAATCAGATGTGGATTCTGACTCTGAGATAGAACCAGAAAGGGGAAGATGGATCATTGATGCAGAACCCAGTGCCACTGTTTCTACCACCAAGCTCCAGCTTGGTGAACTAGACGAGCCAGAAGAAGGAGAGTGCCTCTTCCATTCAGAGATGTGGGTAAAAGGCACCCCGCTGCACTTCATCATTGATAGTGGTAGCTAGAAGAACCTCATCTCATCAGAGGTTGTCAAGTGGCTTGCCCTGCCAACAACGTCGCACTCACAACCCTACACCATTGGATGGCTCCACCAAGGAAGTGATCTCCGCAACAGCCAACAGTGATGACTGTTGTACAACATCAATCCCTTCAAAGAAGAGGTATTGTGTGATGTTTCTCCTCTCGAAATTTGTGATGTTCTTTTGGGCCAACCTTATTTATGGAAATCTCATGCTGTATATGAGTCTAGGCCTCGTAGTGTTATTATTACTTTGAACAGGAAATTGTACAGGATACCCGAGGTAGTCCCACCTAGTGCTATTTCCTTGATCTCTTCTAAGCAATGCAGGAAGGTCATCTCTCAGATGGGGAAGTTTGACTTCGTCATGATTCGCTCTCAGAATAAGTGAAATATTGCAGCCACATTAAGGGTCTCTGCAGCCGACCTCTCCATACAGTAGAAGAAAGTAGATAAGGTCATGGAAGAATACTCAGATATATTCTCCTCACCTATAGGGTTACCTCCGCACTGCCAGGTCAAGAACCCCATCGATTTGACCCCCGGTGTACCGTTTCCCAATGGGCCAGTCTATCATCACTCTTTGTTAGAGAATGAGGAGATCAAGCAATAGATCCAAGAACTGCTCCACAAGGGGCACATCTACCCCAGCTCATTGGAGCCCAATCGTGCTGGTACAGAAGAAAGATGGAACCTGACGACTCTGTATTGATTACCGAGCTCTGAATAAAATCACTGTCAGAAACTGGTACCCGATTCCCTGAATCGATGACCTCCTTGATCAATTCACAGGGGCCAAATACTTCAGTAAGATTGATCTGAAGTCTGGCTACCACCAGGTCCCGATAGAATAGACATATGTATGGAAGACCACCTTCAAGTCAAAGGAAGGACTTTTTGAATGGTTGGTCATGCCCTTTGATTTGACAAATGCTCCAACCACTTTCATGAGGATGATGGACGATATCCTGTGATCATTTACCAATACTTTTGTAGTGGTGTATCTGGATGACATTATAATTTACAGTAAGACTTGGGCCGAACACTTGCAGCATATTCAGTAGGTTATGCACACCCTGCGACAGCATAAGCTATACGTCAACCTAGAAAAATGCTCCTTCGGCATGGACAAGGTCCATTACTTGGGCTACATCATTGATCAGCATGGCGTACATGTGGATCCAACGAAGTTCCAAGTCATCCGTGACTGGCCAAACCCAACAACACTCACTGAGCTTCGAAGCTTCTTGAGACTTGCTAATTTCTACCACAGGTTCATGTTGGGTCTGTCCCATATTGCATGGGCCCTCAGTCAAATAAATAGGGGTGGTGGTAAGGCTAAATTTGCATGGTGCCGGTCCCAACAACAAGTGTTCGATGATTTGAAGCAACGCTTGTGCTCAACCCCAATACTTTCACTACCAGACCTGAAACATCCCTTTGAGATTGAGATAGATTCTTAAAACTATGTTGTGGGCGTCGTTCTCACTCAGCATGGCCACCCCGTGGCCTATCATAGTGAGACACTGTCAGATACTATCCGTAAGTACCCTAGTTATGACAAAGAAATGTACTCCATTGTGCAAGCATGATGCCAGTGGAAACATTACATTCTTGGGAAGGAGACAGTCATCCACACTGATCATAAGCCACTGCAGTTCATGCAGACACAAGGAAAATTGCAGAATGACCGCCATCAAAAGTGGTCCACATACTTGCAGTAATTCCACCTCAACATCAAGTATAAAATAGGAAGCACCAATCGCATCACTGATTGCCTTAGCAGACCACTAGTCACAACACTCACCACAGTGCTAGACTCTTGCGGCCATGAGACATCTGGATGGCCCCAACTCTATGAGACAGACCTTGACTTTGCCACCACCTACCAAATGTTGGGTGCAAATGCAGTTTTCAATAATTTCCATCTTCAGGATGGGTTATTATGTCGTCTGGGCCATATCTGTGTTCCATCAAGTGAGCGAGCGAAGCTAATATGGGAAGCCCACTACAGTCGGGTGGCAGGACACTTCGACGCCGAAAAGATAGTGGCGATGCTACAAAAACATTTCTACTAGCCGAAACTTCGACAGGAGGTCGACAAGTATATCAGGTCCTGCACTGCCTATGCTATTGCCAAACCGACCACTAAGAAACAGGGCCTGTACACCCCTCTTCCTACTCCTGACAGGCCATGGGAATCCATCTCAATGGACTACATGTTGGGACTCCCATCCACCAAGCAGGGAAATGACTGTTTTTTTGTGGTTGTTGATCGCTTTTCTAGGATGGCGATTATGGTTTCCTGCAAGAAGAGCATCACAACAGAGGCCACTGCCAAGCTATTCTTTGAACGAGTCTGGGTAAATTTTGGAATCCCACAAACCATTGTCTCATATCAGGATAGTCGATTTCTCAGTACATTCTGGTCGAGCCTCTGGTCACTGCTGGACACCAAGCTCACCAAATCCATGGCCTTCCACCCCTAGATAGATGGCCAAACCGAGGTTGTAAATCAAATGATTGTGCATATCCTTCGCATGTATAATTCAAAGCATCTTCTCACATGGGATGAGATCCTTCCCTATGTCCAACATAGATACAGCTGAGCCTTTCATAGTTCAACCGGACACAACCTCTTTCAAGTGGGTTGGGATTCCAACCATTGGGTCCCATAGATGTTGTACTTCCCCTTACAGTCACCTCGACTGACTCATCTCCTGCTCCAAATGAAGCTGACAAAGCCACTCCGTTCATTGAGTAGATCCAACACATTCGCCAATAGGTTCATGATATCCTACAAAAGTCCAATGACAAGTACAAATAGCTCCATGATCAACATCGGGTGCCACATAAGTTTTAGGTGGATGACAACATTTGGTTGCACTTGTAGAAAGAACGCCTTACAGGACCCCATCAGAAGATTCACCCACTTCGTTATGGACCGTACACTATCACCAAGGCTATGGGGGATAATTATTTTGAGCTCAACATTCCTCTTTTCCTTGGCCTACACCTAGTGTTCAATGTGGATCTCCTTCGCCCTTATTTCCCACCATTATTGGATACCTCAGAAGTAGGAGAACAACTGACAGCAACAGAGCTCAACCCCGACTGCATACAACAGGCATCCAATGATCAGATTGTGTATAGACATATCAAGGGCACTTGACAACAAGGGATCCAACTTTATCGAGTTGTCAAAGTAGGGTAGCTCCTGCACCAAGGCAAGTGGCTCACTCGGGGCCAAATTCAGCAGAAATTTCCTCATCTAATGGGGGACCTCAACGCAATGGAGACCATTTATTACTAAGGAGGGAGGATTTATCTAGATGGATATCGGTGGCCACCCACCTTTTCCAACTGGCTCAAAACAATTTTCTGACAAATTTGGCAATTTACTATTTTTAGCAGTTTTAACTTCCAAGGTCATTTTGAGGGCCTAAATGAAGGTTTTTTCGGTATCAATCTCCTCAATGATATCCAAAGGAATTATTGAGCCTCCAAAATGAATCTCCTCAATGATACCTTTCCAACGGGCTATCACATGCCTAAAACAGAGATCGTATGCAAAAGTTACAACCCCAGGAAGTTGATGTACTAACTTACCCAAACGGGGGGCCCACATGTCTTTTGGCACTTCATCTCCTAGGGTTAGGTTTTTGGATGTAAAGGGTTTTTGGAATTCTTTCTTATTGTAAAAGGTCCTTCAGAGCCTCATTTTAAACTACTTCTTGTGAATGCGTACTGTCGTCAAATCTCTTCTCAGAGATAAGCCGCCACCATTCCAACAAGCTTGTTTCTGTTGCATTTTACAGTTTCAGCTTATTTTGTTATTGAATAGAAAACTAGTTTTACTGTATCTCTATTATTTTGTGTTAAGCACCTATTAATAATCTGTATTCATTTCTTTTTTCTCATAAAATATGGATCATAGGGTGTGTTGAGCACTGAACAAATGGCGATTCACTGGGCGAACCCAGAATCTTTATTCCATGTAGCATATATCTTCGGTGCTCCTTCTAACCGTACTAACCTGAAATTATACACATATATATACATATATACATACATACATACATACATACATACATATATATATATAATGTATGTATGTATGTATGTATATATATGTATGTATGTGTGTGTGTATATATATATATATATATATATATATATATAATTATTATTATTATTTTATATTATTATTGGATGTATTGTTTTAGGGCTTGGCCATTTACTAGGAGAGTATTGGGTTCCCCCCTCAGATTTTGCAACCTGTAAGTACCTACCCCAATCTTCTCCGCCACCTGGAAAGGTCTGAGCCATAGGTTCTGAAACTTGGAATGTTTTCCTTTGGGTTCATTTGCCCTGTCCCACTTCAAGACTAAATCTTCTAATTCAAAGTTCTTTTCCTTAGCTTTATGATTATCAAACCATCTTTTCACTATCTGTTGATGAGCAAGAAATTTTGACTTAGCCTTTTATCTCTCTTCTTCCAGCATAAGCAGGGTGTTTATTCTTTGTTTCATGGCCAAGGATGGTTCTTCGTTAGAATCTTGGGCCAATTGGAGAGATGGAAAATAAATCACGTTTTGGAGGATGGCTTCCTGCCCGTAGACCAGAAAGTACAGGGAATTCCCTATAGCTTCTTTGGGTGTGACCCTATCAGCCCATAGGGAATTATGGAGTTGGTTATGCCAATTTTTGTGGTTATCTGCAACCATCTTCTTTAGTATCCATACCAGGTTCTTATTGGTTGATTCCGCCACACTGTTTCCCTATGGGTAATAATTTGCAAAGTACTTGATTGTGATTACTTTGTCTAGGGTGAACTATGCCAATAGGGTAGAGGAGAAGTAGGCTACATTATCAAAGACCAGAACATAAGGAATTCCAAACCTTGTAATTAGCTATTGTTCTATAAATTGGATGACAATTTTCTCATTTACATGGGTTAGAGGAATGGCTTCTGCCCACTTTGTGAAATAGTCGGTGGAAGTAAGAATATACTTGTGCAATTTTGATGAGTTGGTCGTAATTTCTCCTATGATATCCAACCCCCACTGCTCAAAAGGTCTAGAGATGGATACAGGTTGAAGTGGGATTGCTTCCCTTCTCTCCTTGCCAACACTCATTTGACAATTCTTACAATTCCTAGCGTAAGAATGAGCGTCTTTGAACAAAGTGGGCCAATAATAGCCGACGCTTAGAACCTTATGAGCGGTGGTGTTTCTTGAAAAATGTCCCCCAGTGGGTCCATCATGGAGTTCTTTCAACACTTTATCAGCATCTTTGTGTTCAAGACACCTCAGTAATACCCCATCATAGTTGATCTGGAAGAGTACCAAATTTATGAGGCGATATTGTGCAGATTTTAATCGAAGGGATCTCCTTTCTCTGGGGTTGAGGTTTTCAGGACAAGTCTCGTGATGTAATATATGAGCCAAATCCTTGTACCAGGAGTCCAGTCTCGGGGAAATGTATGTTGCTTCACCACACCACAATGCTATTTCATTATCCCACCCCGGACCTTGGTTTGCTTGATCTTGAGCTTCGACTGCGAGCTTGCACAAACCTTGTCCTTTTACTAACTTGGTGGGTTTTATATCTAGATCAAATTCCTCGACTACCACCATCCATTTCCCTCTTCTTTTTCCCATTTCTTGTTGGGTAAACAAGGATCAGATTGCAGGGTGTGGCACAATCACCTTGGTGTGATTCTTGAGGGTGTACGACCTAAAATGTTTTACTGCTTTATAGACCGCATAGGCCTGCTTGTCTATGGCGGGGTAATTGAGCTCAGGTCTTTGAAGGTTGGTGCTCATAAATGACACTGGGGCTTCATTGTTGTCATCATCCTTCTGAGTCAAAACCAAAGCTAGGGATTGGTCAGAGGCGAAAGCATACAGGTTAAAGTCTCTATTGAAATAGGGACTTCACAATACCGGGGCCTGAGATATGGCAGCTTTGATATTACTGAAAGAATATTTTCGTTCATTATCCCACTTAAACTCAAAATCTTTGTGAATCATTTTTTGTAAGTGTTTTATGATTTCGGTGAAGTCGGGGGTGAGTTTCCTTACAAAATTAATTTTCTTGAAAAAAGACTGCATATCTTTCTTGTTATGGGGTAGCGGGAGTTGAGCTATGTCTTTAATCCTTTCGGGGTCTATGAGAATTCCTACTTGAGATATAATATGACCTAAAAACTTATCTTCTTCAACACCGAAGATATTTTTCTTAGGAATGAGTGATATACCGTGTTTTCGGCATCTTTCAAAAATCTAAGTTAAGTGTTGGATGTGTTCTTATCTATTCTTCGAATACACTATTACATCATCTAAATATACTACCACACACTTACTTATAAGTCCCCGAAACGCCACGTCCATTTCCCTTTGAAAGGTTGCTCCTGCGTTAATCAAGCTGAAAGGCATGCTTTTATAAGAGAAGGTTCCCCATTTGGTCTGGAAGGTAGTTTTTAATCGGTCTTCCTCTAAAACCAACACTTGGTTGTATCCTGAGAAACCGTCTAGAAGGGAGAAAATTTTCGAGCCCGATACGATCTGTAGGAGTTGCTCCATCAGCGGGACGAGATAATTGTCCTTTTCTGAAGATCTATTGAGATTTTGAAAGTCTACATATAATCAAATTTCTCCTGACTTTTTCCTTACTAGAACAAGGTTTGCTACCCAGGCGAAATGTCTAACTTGGAAAATTATCTTCGCATCTAAAAGCTTCCTTAACTCTTGATACATGAGGGGTTCCAAGGATGGGTGGTACTTCTAGAGCTTCTGTTGAAAAGGTTTGATTTTGGGTTTCAATGGGATGGTGTGTTGAATGATGTAGGTATCAGACATTTTCAAATCTTTATAGGACTAATCGAACACATCTTGGTATTGTTTGAATAATTTGAGGTTGTCTGGGGTTCCAAGATTTACAGTTTCGTGGAGGGGACAGGAGCTACCAGTCTTTGCATTTTTAGGTCCTTTAAATCGTTCCTTTAGATCAAACAAATTCTCTAGATTCACTATCCCTTTTGGAATTGTGTGAGCCTTTGGTTTATCCGCGTGTTGACCCTCCCGAGGACTAGTTTCTGTTAGTTGTTCTTGGAACTCTTCATCATCTATAGAGAGGTCTCTAAAGTTGTCTTGATAGTCAAGAAGCTCATGATCTGTTCATCACCCTCAAAGAATTCCCAATTAGAAATATTATTAGGTACCAATGGCATGTAGAGCAGTTCTACAGTGAATCGGGAGGCTTTGTAATCTTCTAAAGGCGAGAGTCTTGAAGCAGTGGTGGCTAAGGAGTCAGTGAGGATATTCTTCGCTCTGGGGATCATGGTGATATTGAAAGATTCAAAGCGTTCTATCCGCCTCTACACCTTTTGTTGGTAGTTCTTAAGATGAGGGGAGTTGTTGTATAGTGTTTCTCACTTGTCTAATGATGATTTCTGAGTCTTTGAACACCTTTAATTCCTTTACATTAAGATCTATGGCTTTCTTTAACCCTTGTACCAGGGCTTCATACTCGACAATGTTGTTGGTACACTCAAATTCTAGTCTACAAGACAAGAAATGGAATTTACCTATTTGATCAATGAGGATGCACCCTGCTCCCGAACCCTCTTGTGACTTGGATCCATCAAAATAAAGGATCCAAATTCGTGAGCAACGATTTATATCCCAATCAGTGTTCTGCTCTTCGATCTTTTCTTCTGGAAGACCTAACACTAGGTTTTGACAAAAGAGAGAATCTTTCATTGGCATCGAGAATTATTCTTGAAAGGTCATTTTAGAGTTTTGAGTAAGCAAAACATCGGACAAGAGAGTAGCAAAATTTCCAAAGTGAGAATCACAAGAATAGTTCCCTAGGATGGGAAAATCGGCAGATGCTGGTTCATTCAGGGTTTCCAGGTCAGTGACCATATGTTTCAGGTATCTTTCCCTAATGATTCTGATCATGCTTTTGTATCCCTTCAGTGGTAACCAAAGGTGTGCCCAGTCTATGATAAAGTATCCGTTTAGTTTTTCGGACCAATCTTGTCTCAATAATAGCCCATATGCCTCAAGGATGTTCACCACAATGATGTCAATCACCTGCACGAAATTAGGATGAGTGGCTATCCTGATCATCACCTCTTTGAGTTCCCCCATGACCTTGAACTGGGTCCTATCTAGTTGTATTCCACACTTACCACTTTTTAGAGGGACAACACTTAATTTGTTACAAATGGCCAAGGGCATGACATTAGAAGACGCCCCATAGTCTACCAGAAAATTGTGGAGATTCCTATTGAAGACTTCGAACGTTAAAAGGAAAGGTGGTACAAAAGGCCTCTCCTTCCTACCTTCTGAGTAGGTGTTTATCATTAGTTTTCTTTCCAAATATGTAGGGGGAGGATTCTTCTCTTGACCATCGCCAGTGGTTGAGTTTTTTACTAAACTTAGAGCTTGCAACATAAGGTATTTCTGTTGCGGGATTCTACATATGTCCATAACTGATACATTTTCTTTCAGCTTCTTCAAATATTCTACTACATTGTAATCTAATTTAGGAGAATCATGAGTATGGATACTTATAGGTTTGTTACCGAGAGTGAAATGTATTCTCGGGCGATCGGGAGTTAATTTACTTTGTGAGGCACGGGTGGCATCTGTATCTTTTGGGCTGGGTTGACCATTACTACGTGTTTGTATTACTGATATCTTTGTGGGTGGTCCCTAAGATTTAAACAGATCATCCGAAGATGCGATCATGTCAGGATCCCATATTAGCATGGTCGTGTCTTGTGTTGGGTCAGCCTCTTCCTGATTGGCAATATTAAAGGCCAAACTACTAGATCGTTCGGTCAGAGAAACTTCGTCTAGAAAACGATTGGCCATTAAGTTCATGGCATGGACCCACTAAAGGCCTTCCCTTTCTGAGTGTTTCTCTTGGTGGTAATTATAGAAAGAATTAGACGCGACATTTCCTAGATCAATGTTTAGGTTGGCTGGGGGAGGTTGAATTGCTTTGAACAGATGGTTTCTTTTAAAGAAAGGCTTATAGGGTCTTTGGTTTTGGTTTCCCGCACCCTCATTTCTTTTCATATCTATAATATCATTTGATAGTTTCTTGACCATGCATTGCAGGTCTTCTATATCCCCATTACCTTTATCGAGAGTTGTTTCAGCGGGCTTCCCCGATGGTCTAGTCAAGAGGAGTCCTCTCCTAGGAGGGGGGTGGATTTCTTTTCTCACTAGGGAGGCCTGACCTTCTTTACATCCTTTCATCTGGAACTCTATCATCTTGGCCTCTTCAAAATTCTCCACGAGGGTTTTCTTAGTGGCTCTCTTAACGAACATTAAAATAGGGGTTGGAAGCGCATAGACCTTAATTTGCAACTCTTGAGTAGGTTTTGTCTTGGGATGAAATTTGTTTAGGATAGTCATGAATCTTTGATTGATATCTTTGACCCTTTCTTTTGGGGTCATGGTGGCTAAAAATAATTTGGCCATAAGGGATCCCGTGGTAGTTTCTTCGGTGAATTTTTCTAGGAAATACTTTTGGAACTTAGTCCAGTTGGTTATGGATCCTACTGGAAAATTAAAATACCATGTGGAAGCCAAGTTCTCAAACGTGTAGGGGAAAAGTCTACATACTACATCTTCATGTTGAATGTTCATAATCTTGATCATGAGTATGAATTTCTTGATATGATCTTTGGGCAGTCCTGAGGTTTCAGGATCATACTTGGGGAGAAAATTTTCCGGGTGCCGTGGGCGATTGTGTACTCGTCCCAGGACGACCACGACGTCCTTGGTCAGCCAAGGTTGGTTGTATTGAAGTGGAACTTCTCTCTCCTCCTCACGAACATTGTTCCCTTCCATATCTTCAGAGTCAGAGTCAGTCTCTTCCTCTTCTGAAAGGTCGTTAGGTTCAGAGATTTCGCCAGCTGGTGTCTTGGGTACGAGGTCAAGAGGTTCTTGGATTTCAGTGATCGCAAAATCTATTAAGTCTTAGATGGAATGTATGAAAATTTCGTCAGTAGTGCTGACTACTAGTATGGTTTGTTTTTTTCTTTGAGGGAGGATGGGGGTGAAGGGAAACACATTGATTTGCTGGGCGTAGGCTCTGGTAATCCTTCTAAACTGATTCACTTCCTCTTGAGGGAGGGTGTAAGGTATTTTAGGGTGAAGATATCCTTCCTCAGAGTGGGGTGATTTATCCACTTCGGGAGTACTCGGTAAAGGTGGGTTTTCTGTTGGATGACTAGCCATGAATGTGGGCCATTACGAATCTATAGGCTGTTTGAAATGTCAGGAAACTTGCATATCCAGCCATTCATTCTCAATCCCTTATTATAGCACCAATTTTGTTGATGGGGCCTAAATACCCTGACTCAACAACAAGAACCAAACCTGCCACTGAGGCCCAATTAGACTCTGCAGCGTTTGGAGTGGAATGGTTCTCCAGATCTTACGATCTGGCCAAATTATCGATGAGATTTTCTATTTTCGGGTGAAGGCTCTTCCTTCACGTGGGATAGTTCTTCTCTGTATTCTATCTTAGATGGGGGGCTGGTACAAGATATGCAAGCTAGTATAAACCAATTTGACAAAGACAAGACACAATTTTTAACTATTGGGAAGGGATTGAGCTTGGGATAACCCATTGCTCGAGCATGCAGACAATGATCTTATTCCAGAGGGCCTAGTACTAATACTCTAACTGAATGAGCATCTGACTATTGTCTGAGAAAACTACTTAACAAAAAGAAAAACATATATTTAATCAATATCATGGCAAGCAAAATAATTCATCTACCAAGAAGCTCATCACATAGTTGAGGTAAACTACTTAACATAAAGAAAAATAAACACATATGTAACCAAGATTAGGGTAATAAAAATAATTCATCTACCAGGACATTCATCACATAGAAGCACAACGATTTACTTTCATCATTTAAAGCAAAGAACATCAAAACATTGTACCAGATAACTTGACAATAGAATTAATTTCTCTTACTCATTCACCGCAACATTCATGGAACAGGAAAGGAAGTAATTCTCCTCCAACTCCAATCACATACATTTGATGAAAAATAACTCGTCTTTGGTCTAGAAGGGCTTCATAATTCATAGCAATCTCGAAATAATTATCAGCAACCAAAAGAAAAAGCATTCTTACAACAACCATTGACCCTTGGCCATCGATCGATGTCCCTATTTATAATATAAAGTCTTAACAGTAATTAACGGTAAAATACAATTTAAGCTAATAAAAAATCACCACGTGGCATTATCATCTAATAGTCCACCCGATTTGTTTCTTGAAAAGGGTGGGCTCTTTCATAATCAGACCACCTGATAAAGAGTTATTCACAGGTGTTGGCCCATGGAAATCTGTTTTGTTCCATTGGAGCCACATATATTCCCTTGATGTCTGCTGCATGCACCCAATACTTTGCAAGGCTTAAGTTCAATTTCTGAAGCATGGTTCTGGATTTGATTAGATGTCCTGCGAACTACTGTACTTGCCCTGGCTTTGCATCAGTGACCCTTAAGCATTCTTTGGACCATAACACATCTTGTTCAACGCATAACTTGATTATTTCGTTTAGGTTCATAAACATATTAGGGGTACCATACTCAGGGAGTCTGATGTCTTTCATTATTTTATTGATTTTATCCCAGTGCTTCTGACATCTGGCCCATTGTTCCTGGATTTCTTCGTGTGGGATTCAAGACATTTTTGGCCCAATATTCAGCTAATCGCTTCATGCGATTGAGACTACTTTTACTTACTAGCTGAATGCCGTCGTCTTCTTTTTCTTGGCCTTTCTGGATTGCCTCAAGAAACTCGAGCCTCTCCACTTCCTATTGTGCCTTCTCATACCATCACTCCATTTCCTTACATGTCGCGAGTGCCATGAGAGTGTCTTCCTGTAATTCAGATATATTTGAGATTAACAGGTGTCTTTCCTTCTTGAACTCATCGTAAACTTTACCGAACTCATCTTTTAAATACACAGTTGTCTGTGTAGCACCCTTATAGTAATCAACAAGATTGCGCAAGTGTTCGAGCTCCTTTTGGGCAGCAGCAAGTTCCTTTTCATCTCTCCTGGATTTGTTGTGGGGGCCCTCTAAGAGGGATTTTCCCACACTAATCATCTTACATGTACGGGTGTCTGCTGTATCGATTAACTTCTCCTCAGTGAAGACTATGATGGACTGATCCAGGGTGATTCTTCTCTTCTTTGCAGTCCTCTGTATGATAGCCTTTCTCTTTTGATCATAGGAGATTGCATAGATGTCTATGACCTCATCTACCAAGTCTGGTATCTTTTGATCGCCCCATCTGAGATTGTTTCCCAAGCTTCCCGCAATGTATATTTTTTCAAGAGTGGGATCTCAAACTTTTTCGTTCTGCCTTGTAGATCCAACTTCTACTTGTTTGTCATCGGGGATCTGGGTATTGGGTAGGATAGAGGTGTCAGGCATAGACTTGTCAGTTACTTGCTCTTCGATTGTGGAACTGTCGATTTCCTTCTGTGGAGGTTCGTCACTCGGGCCAACATCTATTTCTGGTTCATCAGACTTTCCTGTATTGAGATTACCTTCAGCTTCAACTTCCTTATGTGGGACTCCCTGGTCCTGAACCCCGGGCCCAACAGAAGAGGCCTTTTTAGGACTTGGGGAAGGGGTCTTTTCGGGACCTTCTTCTTCTTGGACGTGCATCGGGGTGCCACGAGAGGGCTCTGTGCTCTCGTCGTCCCTATATATGTGTATAAGCATGCTCAAGGGGTTGGGTTCTTGTGTTTCTATCGACACTTGACCCGTCTCTGGTTGAGTTGTTCCTTCTCCCGAGGGATCAATTGGTGATATCATAGATTCAGGATTGCCCAACCCATTGGTGCCATTGGAGACTGTGAGACTAGGATTGCTTGGTTCTGTCGAGACGCTTCAGATGGTAGTTGTAATCCCAGGACTTATGGCAAGATGTGGGTTACCCTGCATTCGTTTCATTAATAGCTGAGCTTGTTGGTGGAAAAGTGCGCCACTCTCTTGAGCTATTTGATCTTCAGGAAAATCTCTGTTATGTACCGGGGATCCCTAATGAGCTTCTACGATCTCAATGTCTTCTTGGGGATCATTTGTTTCTTCCTCCAATTCATATGCTACTGCTAATTTAGGGCGTTGACCAACTCCTTCAACTGCTTGCTCCAAAAACGTGGTCTACTCTTCAAAGCTCATAGATCTAAAACTGGTTCCTCTAGGATCAATGTTCCTGGCTGTCACCATATCCCAGTCTTGAGCATTCTCAATGAAAATTTCATCCTCAAACCGATCGTGGGCATAAGGCCAACATGATGATACCTGTGATGTGTGCTGTATGACCAGTCCCCTGGGATCATGTTTGTGAAATTGACTAGTTTGGGACCAAAATTACAATTGACCTAGCCCAAGTTGTTTAGCATGCATGGTGTCTTTGACCATGCAGAAGCCAATATGAAACACATACGGTATGAAAGCCCGCTTCTTGTCTTTTACTAAAGTTGTGTTGTATCCTTGTATGATGGTTTGATAGCAGATTTATCCTAACACTAGCTGATCGAGAACATAAACGAGCAATAAATGTGGTGCCCCTGTGGCGCCAAAAATCCTGATGTAGGTTTCTCATTCATCCAAATGCCAGTAACCAATTTTAACTATGACCTTCTTTGCTTCTCATGATAATCTAAGGCATTCTTTCTTAAAGAGAAAGAAGTAAATGGGCATAATAAACTGATCACAGATAACAAGATAGGATTTCTTGTACCTATTTTAACACAAGATGTTGTAGTATACATGGACGATGAGCTCCGAAGGGTGCCAATTCAAGTTCATCTCGACAAAAGAATTCCTGGCACAGATGATGTCTAGTAGATATGAAGCCATGTAGAAGGTAGGGGTATCTCCCTCCTTTGGCCCCTGGGCCTGTTTTATGCGGGTGATGAACTGTTTAGAGATGATAGCACCCCTATTGAAATCGATGCTTGAAATGGCGACTATAAAATCCAGAGGCATCCAAGCTTCCAAAAACTAGGAGCAGTCTTTCTCCCCATGCAATTTGCAGAGAAGGGCCATGATATAGGTGTATGGTTCCCTGAGATTGACCGTCGGGTACTAGCCATAAGTTTGGTTCATGAATTTCTTGTCTTCCCTCCACCAAGATGCCATGATTTTTCTAGTGTCATGAGAGGCATAGAAACTCAGCACAAAATTAGTGCTCAATTTTTCTTCAGACTCATTGAGTTTGTAGTATTTCTAAATTTCTGATGGAAGGAAAACCCCGACGCATTCACCATTGTCATCATTAATCAAACATTTATGTGCATCAGTGTGATCAATGAGCCACTTTAATAGATCGACACAAGGGAAAATTGGAGACCATATTGCCACCATGTGCAGATAAGCCATGTGAATATTTGGGAGGACCTCGTCATCGAGCTTCCTTGTATCAGGGTCACTGTGCGGAGTATATTCGAGGGATTCTTATTTCTTAATATTTTTGAAGACTTCTTCCCAGTAAGGAAAAGTTGTCTTTGCTCCAACGCTTGCCTCTGTGTCTCTGAAATATGCGGTCTGGAAAAAGTTCTCATTGGTGATCACCTTGATGATGGACACCAACTTAGGAGTGAACTCTAATTGTCTTGCAACTGTTGGGGAGGAGCCTTCACCTATTTCCGATTCTTGCATCTTTGGCGCCCATGGTGATTTCCTGGTGGATGGATTCTTTGGAGGCATTGTTCTTGCAATCAAATCCACCCTTAGAAAATGTATACAGAGCAGCGTCAAGTGGGAACGTATACAAATGAAGCGTAAAAACACAAGAGAACCCATACCTGTAATGCTTGCTAAGATAACTGTTTAATACTCACTGGACTTCAGATGCTTCTTCTGGACTGGTGGCTTTGTTCTCCTATTTGTTCTGAATTCCTTGTCGCGTAGAGTGGGATCACATAAAAAGACTCGAAAGAATATAACTAGGAGATACTGCCAGTCATATCAATTATTTAATATGGGTGATCAATGCAGATTTCAAAATAAACCGCTATCGGATTTCTGCTGTCGAAACTTAACTAGTTGATGGCGGAGGTGCGAATGGAGATGCATTGTATCGGGGAGTTTAATGGTTCCCTTTTGATTCACGCATGATCTAGTAACTAATGTGTGATCTACGAATTAACTAAAGCTTTGAATGTAGAGTACTTAACACAGTTGGGGGTTAAACATCACATCACGTCTTACCTTCATATAGATCGGGGATCGACTACTATTTAGATGGTTTATCCATACTGATGCCTTCTTGATAAAAATCCCGATACTAATGACAATTGGATTTGTGATTAAAGGAACGTTTTGTGCGTCGATAGTCGGTGGTGGAACTCCTCTTTTATGCGACACTCACAATTACACTTTTCTGCCGAAACCAAAAGGATCAGCCTTTGGAGAAATCTTTTCGGAGGTTGTTCGTAAAAAAGGAACACTACTATCATCCAAAGCTGACGAAGGTCGGTACTCGACTACTTTGACTTCTCAAAGTGATTTTTTCCACCTTAAGCTTTCACCGATGCTGAACTTCTCTAGGGAGTCGGGGAAGTTCCAGGTCATTGATTCCTTGAGTAGTCATTGTGTCTCTTAAGATGGTTCTTTGTTGTATGTTCAAGAGAAACTTAAGACATGAAACATATACTGATAAGAAAATTATCATTTTTAGACCAAGGTGAGAACAATCAAAGGTGGAAAACAAGGTTTTACCCAAAAGAAAATGGTTACAGAACTTTTAGGGTGTGTTGAGCACTCAACGGTGTACTAACAGGGGAAGAATCTTCCATCTGGAACTTCTTCAACATCTCTTTCAAATAATTTTCTTGAGTGATAAAAATTCCTGCAGAACTCTAATTTACTTGTAAACCAAGAAAGTATGATAGTTCTCCTATCATGGACATATCAAAATCTGTTTGCATAGAGTTAGAAAACCACTGGACAGAGGAATCATTAGTACTGCCAAAATTAATGTCATCTACATAAACCAAAACAACTAGTAAATCATCACCTTCAGACTTAATGTAGATATTGTTGTCAACAATACCTTTCTTGAACCCTTTGTCTTGTAAAAATTTGTCCAGTCTATAATACCAAGCTCGTGGTGCTTGTTTTAGTCCATATAAATCCTTCTTCAACTTGCAGAAATAATCAAGATTATCTGTCAATGAGAATCCTTCAGGTTTCTCCATATATACTTCTTCCTCTAGATCTCCATTAAGAAATGTTGACTTAACATCCATTTGATACACTTTAAAGTTCTTATGACATGAATATGCAAGAAACATTCTGATGGCTTCCAATCTTGCCACTAGTGCAAAGTTTTCATCAAAATCCTGTCCTTCAACTTGTGCATACCCTTTACAGACCAATCTGGCTTTATTCCTAACAACTTGTCCCTTTTCATTCATTTTATTCTTGAACACCCATTTGGAACCTATTACATTCTTATCTTCAGGTCTAGGAACAAGCTCCCAAGTATTGTTCCACTGCTGCATTTGGGTCAAATTCTGACGGCGCGTTCGACGCAATTGCCACTTTCTATTGTCAGAAGACCGACAAACCTCAGACCCCCTCAAATGTCGTTTCACATGACGTCAGTTTTCCGACGACCTAGTTTTCGTCTATATTGCGACGTTTCAAACGTGGCAAGACCGACGTTTCAAACGTGGCAAGACCAACGTTTCAAACATGGCAAGTGAGACGTTGCAAACATGGAAAGACCGACGTTTCATACGTGGCAAGTGAGATGTTGCAAACGTGGCAAGTGAGACATTTCAGATGTGGCAAGACTGACGTTTCAAATGTGGCAAGTGAGACGTTGCAAACGTGGCAAGTGAGACGTTTTAGATGTGGCAAGAGAGACGTTTCAAAGGTGGCAAAATAGATGTTCTTAAGGTGGCAAGAGAGACGTATAAAATGTGGGAAGAGTGACGTTAAGAGGTATCATCTCCGACGTGGTTGCTATGGGAGCGACACTCCAAGATGTCGCAATAGCGACCTTCTTGTAGGTATTTAAAAAAAAAAATACAATATCAATACTAAGAGGGACAGGTACATTAACCTTTGCTAAGATACTAGCCATATCAATATTTAAATCTATATCATCGGTCTATA